>JAKTYA010000190.1:0-65324 GCA_030561745.1 Metschnikowia gelsemii
TAAACACAACCTTGATTCAACAGACTTCTCGCTTGTCTTTTGGGCTGACTACTACGCTGTCATCCCCTAACTTTAGTACGAGGAGTTTTGAAGTGAAAGCTATGAAACATGAGAGGCCGAACTGATGATGCAAGAATTATGCACAATTTAGTGTGATATGCGGTACTTACGCTTATATGCCGGAAAAAAAATTGGTTATTCGTTATAGTGTAAAAAACCCCGTGAATAATTGATTCTTTAATAACAAGTTTTACCTGTACTTATATTCACCAGTAACATTGACAAATGGTGCTGTAGTATTCTTAGGATCTATGATGTGTTTATTTAATACAGATGCACTTAACACTATGTAGTCATCAACACCTCGTACAATTACAACAACGTTGAATTTATTAGCAATGATGTTTTTTGTAGAAGCAACATTGAAATTATTAGCAATGATGTTTTTGTGGAAGCAACAGCTGATACAGCACAATTAGGTGCACACTCCTGACTTTCACTTGCTGTGGAATCACCAACACCTGATTGTTATTTCTTCCATGCAGCAGTAAGGCATCTCTATTTCTTCAACCCACCGTCAATATTGTGAAACAGAATGTTTTGATGACTGGTATAATTCTTGAGAAGAAGTAGACGGAGCCTGAGGAACCGCAGGAGTTGAACAACAGAAAGATGGAGTCTATGGGTCGACATTCTTCTTTGGATCTTACTACCATGATCACGTGTTGGCCTTAGTTTCCTAGTTATAAGTTTAGGGGGGTCTACTTTGGTAGCTGACAGCTTTGAACGATGTGGACATTTGGTATCCGATCTTCGAGTGACTACGTTCATGGTGAGCAAACTTTTTTCATGGTGTGATTAAACAGACCTGGTGACACCATTAAATGAGGGTCCAATCGCGGGATACAGATTCAGTGTAGGCCTGGCCTCAGAAGCCATGTCAAGTTAATTAGCAGTAAGTCATCATTCGAGTCCCAGTTTTTCACTGATAAGTCTTGCGAAAGTTATGAGTTGGCCAGTCAAACAACATACCCCAACTCGATCCAAGTACCAAAAGTTACACTGTAGATTACCAAAGGTACGCCTCAGAAACCTCCTTTCTCTTGTCTCTGAGCACTCCTCATAAAGCCAGGCGAGTTGCCGTGTCCATTACTGCAATTGATCGAGACCCTTGAGTAAAACCACAAATTTATTAGCCCTTGTGAAGCCAGACGGGTTGCCGTGTCTACTATTTCAAGTGAGCGAGACCCTGGAGTAAATGACACCCTAGAGCAAATGACACCCTAGAGTAAATGACAATTCCGAAAATTTCGATCAGCTCACAATTTCCATCGCACGTTCGGAAGGCCGACTCCAAATTCAGTGGCGAAATGAAAAGAATAGACGGCATTTTAATGATCGGCAAACGTTGGGCAAAGCCCAAAGCCTCACTTCTCTGGCAATTGGATAGTTGCGAGATTCTCACGAAATATACACTGAATCCTCCATGAGCTCATTACCAGACAATTAATTTTTCGAGACTCACCTAAAGATTTCAGAAAAATTTAAGCTCAATGCATCCTAGTTGTCGATTTCAAGTTCATTGGTTCAAATACAGTGATCCCCCGCTATTTTGAAATAATTTCTGCACATTTGAGCCACGTTGCGGGGTACCCAAGTAGACGAAAATTTTCGATGAATCGGGCAGTAGAATATTCTTTGTTTATTTCAAGCGGATACAAAATGTATAGCTCGAAATCCGTTGGAAACATACATGATAAATTAGAATGTATCGAGCAGTAGAATATTCCTAGTTTACTTCAAGCGGATACAAAATGTATAGCTCGAAATCCCTAGGAAACATCCATGATAAAAATGATACAAATACAACTAATAATTATCATCCGTGATCAGAAATTTGCATTTGAAAGAAAAATGTGATTTTCATTTTATGCGCGGGTGGTTTATATTTCACACGTTTCTGATCGGAGTCTGATCAGAAAGGAAATACAGGGAATGAAATTTTCTCAAAATATTGGTCATGATTATTTGCTGGCCAAATAAAGGCTCTGTAATATTCAGCATGAAATCAGATCACAATTTCATGCCCAAATCTGGCCTCTTGTTCTTGCCGAATGTGTCTGTAATCGCAACCCTTTTTAATTCTTCAATCTTTAGGATAAGAAACCGTAATCATAAGGCTCACTTTTGATACCACGCTCGAAGTTGTTTGATGAATTTGGTATTTGTGTTGAACATACACTTCCCTGATAAACGATGCATGACATGAGCTTTAGTGCTCCGAGAATGTTTGGGAAATTGGAGCCTTACACTCTGTCGCTGAGGTTCCCAAATGCTAACTTCGTCAAGGAAAAGAGACTTCCAGTCATGTGAATTTCCCGATTTTGGCTTTGATAGCTCTCAGTCCGCTTGAAGATGTGCCATGGCTCCGTACATAGTCACCTTGCTTCAGATATAGATTGACCCGAATTACCTTACACAGATGTGTCTGGGAAAATTTCATCAATACGTGTAAAATAATATTGAAGACCTGGCATGGCATCACTTAGCCTCAAGTTATCATTGAGATTGGGGACAGCCTGATTCTTTTGGAGATACATATCGACTTTCCTGCCAGCGCTTGAATTTGCCTCATCCTCGCCAACGGCTTTTTCCACTTCCTGTTCTTTTTCGAGTCTCATCCTTGGCTCAGCAAAGTTTTTGTAATCATCATAGTTCCCGCGGCGGTTTACAGGAAGCCGTTCTCCTACACTTGCGAGAACTTACCTAATTTACACAGGTGGGTCTCCATCTTCAGTGTCAGAAAGTTAATTGCTTAGGATCAGGCTGAATGAGCCAAGAATCTACTGGCTTTTGCCTTTGAGAGCTGGAATTATATGACCTTCATTGTCGGTTTCCGTGCCGAGATCACACAAAGCCAGTTCGCCACTTAGGCCAAAACTTTCGGAAGTATATCCTTCGATACTGTAAAAGTTCATAGAAGATTCGGTCAGTTGCCAGAAGGATACTTCACAAACTTCCTGCGACGTGTCTCTCGTGCTAGCTGGGAGCTCAATTATTATACTCTTTCTGAAGCTATTGACAATAGGTGATTTCTTCACTTGGTCAAATCAAGCTTGAATAATCCACTCAACTGCTTGGCGTAATGTGATGTGATCATAAGCATCCTTATCATTCTCCCAAAAATGAATAGAATAGTCCACAAATAATTGTCTCAAGTAAGCTTTCGTGACTTGGATTATACCTTGAACTAGAGGTTGAAACATGAAAGTGCTGCATGGAGGACGACACTCAATTCGAATATTTGGGGATGGTGGGCAGAGTTCTATAATTTCATGGTGACCCGAAAAATTTTCCATCAAAAGAAGAACCTCGCGATCTTCACCGATATGTTTGTCGAACCAACTGAGCCACTGCCCCATCTAACTACCTGTCATCCAGGCATTCTGGTTTCTTCTCCACCAGAATTTGAGCTCTTCAAATTCGTACCTTGAAGCTCTCGAGGCACGGCATTAATCACTCGTTTTCCAATGATAGAAATTTCATGTCAATCCAGCCCATCTGCGTTGCCCCACAAAACAAAAGTGACGCGCTGGCGGTTTTTTCTGCTCAAAGTAGTCTCAAGCACAAGAATATTTGAAGGTGCCATCTCATAGTTTAGTGCACTCTCGTCCATATTGTAGATATCCTTTGCTAAATGCCCGCTGCAGATGTCCCTAACGGCTGGAAATTTCTCGATAGATTCCTGACGGGTTGAGCCTGCCTCGCCACTCACCGTCTTCAGCCTTACTTCCAATCGACCCTTGACTCTATCCAACCAGCCATTAGAAAACACCGGACTTTCTTCACCAGTAACACCAGTAACATTGAATTTCGTCCAGAGTGCGCGAGCCTTCACGACGGTTTGAGTCTATTGTACAAAGCCCCGATTTCTTTGGATGACAAGAATCCATTCTTTGAATGACAAGTATCCATTCTTTGAATGACAAGTATTCATTCTTTGGATGACAAGAATCCATTCTTTGAATGACAAGTATCCATTCTTTGGATGAATAGTATTCATTCTTTAAATGGAAAGTATTCATTCTTTGAATAACAAGTATCCATTCTTTGAATGACAAGTATTCATTCTTTGAGTGACAAGTATTCATTCTTTAAATGAAAAGTATCCATTCTTTGAATGACAGGTATTCATTCTTTAAATGAAAAGTATCCATTCTTAGAATGACAAGTATCAATTCTTTAATTGACAAGTATTCATTCTTTCGATGAAAAGTATCCATTCTTTGGATGACAAGAATCCACTCTTTGGATGACAAGAATCCATTCTTTGAATGAAAAGTATTCATTCTTTGGATGACAAGTATCCATTCTTTGGATGAAAAGTATCCATTCTTTGAATGACAAGTATCCATTCTTTGAATGACAAGTATCCATTCTTTGAATGACAAGTATCCATTCTTTGAATGACAAGTATTCATTCTTTGGATGACAAGTATCCATTCTTTGA
This sequence comes from Metschnikowia gelsemii, assembly GCA_030561745.1. Lineage (NCBI taxonomy): Eukaryota > Fungi > Ascomycota > Pichiomycetes > Serinales > Metschnikowiaceae > Metschnikowia > Metschnikowia gelsemii. The sequence continues at coordinate 4,511 of JAKTYA010000190.1, forward strand.
ATGACAGGTATCCATTCTTTGAATCACAAGTATCCATTCTTTAAATGACAGGTATTCATTCTTTAAATGAAAAGTATCCATTCTTTGGATGACAAGTATCCATTCTTTAAATGACAGGTATTCATTCTTTAAATGAAAAGTATCCATTCTTTGAATCACAAGTATCCATTCTTTGAATCACAAGTATCCATTCTTTGAATAACAAGTTTCCATTCTTTGAATGACAAGTATTCATTCTTTGAATGACAAGTATTCATTCTTTCGATGAAAAGTTTCCATTCTTTGGATGAAAAGTATCCATTCTTTGGATGACAAGTATTCATTCTTTAAATGAAAAGTATCCATTCTTTGAATGACAAGAATCCATTCTTTGAGCGGCTTTCCAACTTCGGGCCATTTTGGCTTCCGATTCTCTCGCAGTCTCAAACTGAGCTTGGGTTTAGTGTCGAGCTAAACGAAGCTTTCTCTAACGATCCTGGAGATTGATGACTGACCAACTCTACGTCCGGAATTTTTAAAGGAATACTGCTGGCGCTTGTCGCTGAGTCGGTCTGGGACTTCCTAAAATGTACAGTTTCCTGATTTCGGCCTTTCGGGACTCAGAAAGGCCACAGCCGGGCATTGGGATGGTTCAATTGTGGAAATGCCCTTTGTTTACTGCTGTATCAGCGTTTGTTCTCGTTTGCGAAGGCGCGCCTCCCGCTTGATTTTCAAGCGTCAGTCACGTGGCGATCACGTGGATCGTATTTAATTGACGAGAGTACCAGAAGAGCCAATCGCCCCATATAGTTTTGGCATGGAGACGATCATTGGAGATAAATTAGTCCTTATAACATCTTTCCTCGATGACCGACTCTCTAACTCATCACGCTAGACTTTTAGGCACGAATTTTGGATTAAAACGCGTATCCAAGTAACGGGGGATCACTATAGTGACGAGAGATTCATCAACTTCCTGATTTGGTCAGTACTAAGTCCCAGTTACTTCGTACTCACCCACAATAAAGAGAAATAGCCTCAAATTGCAATTACTCCAAGGGCCCTCTTCTTTTATATATACTGAGAATGGCTGACTGGAGAGCCCATACTTGCTAAATCAAATAACTGACTCACGTTTTTCTCTGCCTCCTCCTCTTCTTCTTCTTCTTCTTCTTCTTCTCCGCGCCCGAACCGGGCAATGGCCGCGAATCTGGGAAATATCTGGAAAAACCCTGGGAAATATCTGGGTAATATCTGGAAGAACCCGGAAAATCTCAAATGATCTCAAGCCCCGTGCCAGAAACGGAAGAATGGGTGCGCCGTGCGCGACAGGAAAAAAGGCCAAAGCCAGAGCCAAAGCCTCAATAATCCGATGCAATTAATCTCAGGTAAACTCACTCTGCAACATCAATTTTGGCGTAAAGTTCGCACGTCCCTTCACTTGAACCCTTGATAGTATATTGCAATGGCCGGGCTTGTTTCCAAATGGGCAAGCGACGAAAGTTTGGTTTCTGCGGCGGTGGCCCAGGACCAAAAGACCGGAAAAACCAAGCCTGCGCAGCCAAAAGTGATCCAGCTTGAGTCGAAATGGGCAGATGCACCGGCGTTCGAAGCTGAACCTGAAAGAAACAGGCCGAAGGTGGAGAAGGAAAAACGGCTGCCTCGAAAATTGTCGAACTCAGGCCAAGGCCAACTTCCAACGCCGCCGTCTTCGGCTGGCAGAGGCAATGGCCCCAGCAGACGAAGAAACAGTCAAGGTCATAGTCATAGTCATAGTTATAGTCAGAGCCACGGCCCCAGACCTAGCCAGAATCACGAAACTTTCCACGGCAGCCACGGCCCCAGACCTAGCCAGAATCCCGAGACTTTCCACGGCAGCCACGGCCCCAGACCTAGCCAGAATCCCGAAACTTTGCACGGCAGCCATAGACGCCGTCGATCCGATGCGAAACAAGAGCGGGGCATTGTGCATCGAATTGGCAGCCTTGAGCTTGGTGTCCATGATGGGGAGAAGCACAAAAAAGCCCACGCTGGACGAGGCCCAAGGAGGCAGAAAAGTGCGGGAAAATTCCAGGGAGACCACGTGGGATGTGAAGAGTCTGATGAGTCTGAAGAAGAGCTCCCATCGGGAAACATGACACCCGCAGCGCAGTCGTTTGCTTCTCGTCTTGGACAATCTGCAACTGCGACTGGACCAGCATGGACCAGGAAAGACAATGGTCGGTCCAGACCAACACGACCTAACCAACAAGTAAAATCCGAGATGGAGGGGAAAAGAGAATGCAACAATGGAAAGGAAAAGGGGTCGGGATTGGTGTCGAAGTACATGACGCCAAAGCAAAAACGTGCCTTTGAGGAACAGGAAAAGCGCAAAAAGATCGAGCAAGAGCAGGCCCTCAAAGATGCTCAGTTGAAGGAAGAGGTCAAGAGCATGTTTGAGAAAATGAGCGATAAAACGAAGAGCTGGGCCGACCTTGAGGATGAGTCGGACTAGACCAAAATTGGGTTTTGACGGAAGGAGGCGTTTTGAGTTCTTTGTTCTTGAAGTTGTCACAAAGTTTTGGAACCGCTCAAGATGGTGGAGTCCTTCGGGAACCCACTCGAGAATTTCCCTAAATATCAATGGGTCAGTGTCTCAAAATAATCTGACAGTGCCTCAATTGGTGCAATCATACTCCGTAAGTATGGGATTTGGGAAAACGGCCAGTATCTCTAGGGGAAGCCTGATCTCTAGGCTGTGTCTCAAGGCTTTGAAGCACTTAGCCGAAAAACCCAGACAGTCATTTCATCAAGCTCGATGCAGGCTAACGATGGGTTCATGTTTACCAAGGGATCCAAACAGTTGCAAATACAACAAAAGTTGAAAGCAGCATTTGAATCAGATAAAATATATCTTTGTTTCTTTCCTGAGTCTGAACAGAAACGTCAGGGATTCTGTATCGACCCTTTCCCACGAGACACTTTTCTCCCTTGTTTGAGATATGTATATAATGTCGACTGTGTGAAACTTAGGTTGTGGTGGGGTACCTGGCCAGACGTTGATGACAGAAAACATACCTCCTCATATCCTCATGCTTGCCATTTTACTTGCCATTTTACTTGCTTGCTAGGACAATCTCGACATTCGGGACCAAATTTTTGGTATAACCATGCACGATACGTGTTGCCGACTTGAACCGGTTTGAGCGTTCAGAACAACGACCCTGGAAATATCGAAAGCACATGTGAACTCTCTGTGAACGTGAAGGTCGTGGCTGTAACATCACTAAGATAATTCCCACCGTTGATCTTAACATAAGTGGTGCCGGTTTCAAACAATTACCAAGGCAGTTTGCCTAGAACGGCCCTTCAATCATGACTTTGAGTCATCATGCATGTCCCTCACCTTATTAGTGTCCGAAAAAGGGTTGTGCTTTCTGATTTTCAAAGTGGAATGCGGCACAACTTGGCCATTTTGCCGTGCAACAAAAATAGGAGCCACAAGAGTAGAAATGTGTTCTGGGGCTGGATTAGTGTTTTACAAAGAAGTCCACCCATAAATCAATTCGAGGTTTCCCACTTTTCCACCCCTGAAAAATCATACTGGTGTATCAGAAGATCTGTGATCCATGCATGTTTTTCAGATATCACCTTCTTAGAACCTGACAATAAACACTTATGGTGTTCACATATAAACATTTATGGCTTTCACATATAAACACTGATGGCTTTCACATATAAACACTGATGGTGTTCACATATAAACACTGATGGTGTTCACATATAAACACTTATGGTGTTCACATATAAACACTGATGGTGTTCACATAGAGCAATTGTCACTTAGATATCAATGTGTCGCTTTGTATATCGATTGACTTCATCAGCATCAGCTTGAAGGAGATATCATCGACAATTCAGCTATGTCTACCTCAGATCTACATAAGAGAAACGGTTTCGTCTTGATGATTGCCGACTTAGCTGCAAAGAAAAGACGCAAACTTTGGATGGCTCCTACAAAATTGCTGCTCACTCTGCCGGGCTCTGGGTCTGGCTTCATTCACTAAACCTGGACGTTCGCTGTATTGTGGCCATTCCAAAAGCCTGTTTGAAAGCAATGCATCTCATATAGTCTGCTATAGGTCGTGACTTCATCTGTGTGGGCCCTTACTTAAGTATCTATTTATGAAATATGAAGTCGCCCAATAGATCTAGTGAGATCCCTTAAAGTGTCATGTCGGACAAATCAAGTGGATAATCCCGGGAATCTCTCATCTAAAAGATCCAGTGGAAACGTCTCCGAACTGTCTCATCCAATGGATCCAGTGGATGTTCTTCCGAAGTCTCTCGTCTGCTAAAGCTCGTGGCATTCGAATGTTTGACTATGTGAACAGGTTATTAGATGCGTACAATCATTTATGAAGTACCGGCTCAAAGTGATTTAGCAGCGGTGCGGTCTACTATACTCGATCTATGTCCACTGGCTATCCATAAAAGCTTGTTTCCAGTGAAGGAAAAGGTAATTATCTTCCTCACACTCTTGGAGGTGAAAGATAAGGCCATGCTAGCTACATCACTTGAGAGCGATAAGTGAGTCTTCTGTGAGTGATCCATGTCAACTTTTCCTAGAGGTTCTTGTTTTTGTTGCTTTGTATTGCGGCTTATGAGTATGCACATACATGTTATTAGAATAAAGTCACTTCTTTTAAGAATACATTTACTCTTTTAAGAATACATTTGCTTATTCTTAGTATACACATACTTATGATTAGTATACACATACTTATGATTAGTATACACATACTTACTATTAGGATACACGTACTTATTCTTAGTACACACATTCTAATTATTAGTATACATCTACTTATTATTATTATACACATTCTAATTATTAGTATACCTCAATGTAATTGGAATATACATACATGTTGACAGTCTATGCATACATATTTCATACACACACGGTAATAGCATATACATACATATTATGTACATCATACTATCTACTTCCACGCTGATGGTTTATGTATACCTATCATATGCACACACGATAATAGGATATACATCGTATTAGACACATATACATTATACATACACGTTGAAAATATATACATCATATTATACATACATACTATATACATCATATTATACATACATACTATATACATCATGTCACACACGTATGAATTGAATGAGCCAGACCCCAGCTCCGCAGCCCAAAATCAATCGCAACCATTAATGGACACATTCCCGAGTTTGATTTATCCATGCCAAAATCAGTGTCTTTTCTTTCCTTTTCTTCTCCCTTTTTCTTCTAGCGAAAATAAAACCTCGCCTGGCCAATGAGATGATCCTCAGAAGACTTTTGGGATCTGGAAGGTGGTGGTCTAGCTTTCGCAGCCTCTTTCCGAAGTAAACGAGGGTCGACAGCAGTGTTGCGCGCTGTCGTAATTTTGCGTAAATTGTAATGAAAATTACGCGACGATTCACGATCACGACGGCCCCCATTTTCGTAAATCGTGATTAATTGTAGTACGTTTTGGTTTTACGCTTTTTCACGTTTTTATCACATTGGTTTTTACGTTTGCTTCACGTCTCTCATGGCTTTTCAAGGTCTTTCTTCAGTAAGGTACTCATTAACCAGTGCTGCACATCTTGTTCAGACATTGTGTTGAAGCCCAAGCAGAAGCACCTGACATGAACGTGTTCACGGCCAAATACTTTGTAATACTTGAATGCTCATCGTACGTTCATTGAAGACAAAAAACGAGAACGAGTCGCCTCATTCACGCCACCTTCTCCAGAGCCCACTTTCACAATTCTGCGTGCTCAATTACAATGACAGATATATCTTCGGGAGAGTCTAGTTCACAGACTGACTTTAGTTCCATTCGATTAAAACAGCTGAGTTCGCTTGCTTCAAAACTAAGTCGATTCAAGCAACAAGTCTTGCAGACTAAACCTGACCAAGGTAGGCTTGTCTCGCTTACGTGTAACGTTCCTTATTACTCTCGAAAATATACCCATAAATACCCGGAAATATGACAACTTAAATCAAGCATTTCGAATCTAAACACCGATATATGCTGACCCGGCTCGCTAAGATTTGTACTAAAGTTGGTTGAACACAGCTTTGAAGTGAGACAATGCATATATCATGATTATGAACATATTTACAGAGTGTTAGGTGGAGAGATTGCCCGCAAATGACATTATGAAAAAATTACGAACAAATTACGAACAAATTACGAAGAATTACGATAATTCTTACGATAAACTACAAAACATTGACAACAAAATTGCGCCACAAATTACGATTTACGATTACGATGGTGATCACGATGGCTCCCCAAAACGTAATTTGAATTATGGTGGTGATTACGACGGGCCCAAGTTTCGTAAATCGGAATTTTGGCGTAATACGCGCGTAACGCGCGACCCTGGTCGGCAGGCTCACCACGTTTGGGGTAGATAGTCTGTGGACTGGGGCAGGGAACTACTAAACTGAGGAGGCCGAGAAAAGGACTGATGGCCCTGAAAGAAAAGCTTTTGGTACAGAAAGATAGCCTAGAGGGTGGAGCTTGGAATCGTGTAGAAATAGATGTTTATTGAAGAATCACGTGACCAATAAGTCAAGTGGCGTTGGCGATGTTCTTTGGACCTGATTGAATTCCGGCTGTATTTATCGAAATTATTAATACATTTAGCAGATACTTTCAGGGGAGTGAAATGATTCTGGATATCAACGTTTATGGGTATCAATGTTTTTTCTGACTTTATGTTCTTTCGAAGGTGATACTTCTTTGATAAATCAATGGTTTTTCGGGAGGTGATATGTTCAAACATGTACATGAATACACTGTATCATGAGGACGGTCTCATTATTCCAATCTCTTTCCTCGATATCTTCCTTCAATCTTTTTGTTCAATTTTTTCATCAGTTTTTTTCATCAATTTTTTCATCAATTTTTCATCAATTTTTCATCAATTTTTTCATCAATTTCCTACTTCAATTTCTTCCTCCCAACTCTTCCTCCCACTTCTTCGTCCCAATTTTTCTGTTCGTTAGTCAGATATTGGCACGATATAAAGCCAGTTTCTCCCTGGACTTTCTCCGCTCCTTCCCCTTGCACACAGGAGAACCACTAAACTCAGAAAGCTGGTCCACCATTGAGAGAACTCTGTGAATCTTCATACGCCAAAAACCGATGAAGTCTTCCGGATTTGTTTAGTCCGGCTGAACTCGACCAGAGAAATACATTCTTCATTACCCAGTCAAAAAAAGCCTCTTCGGGTCTCGTTAAGTATCCTTGTCGTGTCCTTGTCAATTGTGTGGTGTCCTTGTCAATTGTGTGGTGTCTGGTAGAACAAACAAAAGAGACCATGAGTGCACCACTCCATGGATGTTTTCGCCCACCGATGTCTGTGGCGAGTAGTTTACGTCTCCAGACTGGCTCTCTTTTTAATAAGCGCTTGAGAAGTGCTTCTTGCAAATTGACTGTCGGGGCGGTAAACGTTGACGTTCGAGGTGTTAGCACCTTCACAAAGTCCAACCATGTCAAAGAAGTTAAGCATGTGAAATCAGATAAAAGCGATGCTCGAAGTATACGACACCTAACAACACCGAACCACCAAAAAACGACCAACGATCATATTCGACAGCGGCTCATACGAGAAATAAGCAATAATCCTGAATTTCTACGACACACCACAACATCCACGAGCCGCGAGGGCCCGAGCTGGACCCGGAAACTCTCATTGGTCATATTCTTGGGGCTTTCGTCTATAGGGGCATACGCGACCTACCAACTATACTCAGTGTACATTAGCGAAGAGCAGACGTCGAACTCCATATCAAGGACAGTTTTCGTTCCGGTATGGCTTAGTATGAATTGGCCGGGCCAAAGAAAATGGGTGTTTCCTGAAGATCTTCGGTACGTGGACCAAGAGGCTCATGCCAAAATGAAAGGGGCCGATCTTTCTGGGTACGTTGAAACCCTTCATAAACAGCACGTTGAAAGACAAGTGCTTGATTGTCTTTTCCGGCTGACAATTGTCAGAGAAACATTTAGACTTCCCATAAATGTGACGCCCACAACATCCCAAGACTTTGAGCTTTGGGTCGAGCCTCTTTACCCTACAATTCATGGACCCATGATCAGTATAAATAAGGATAATGGACGTATTGTCATGGCGGCGTCTTGGCAAGTGAAACTGCTCACGTGGGCTTCAGATATAAAGGATATCTTTGCAGACTTGACCTCGGAAATCGAGAGTCTTGCTGCCACAGATGCACAAAGAACTACTCACAATAAAGGAAGCGGCCGCATTCATCAGGCAGGCACCAGAGCAAACAACTATGGGAAAGGTGGCATGGACCAAAACTCGGATGACTTGTTTCGTGAAAGAAACCAGAATTATCGATTGATGTTCAGGGGTACTTTAAAAGTAAGCGATCTCAGCGAACAGCATCTGGGTTCTGTGGCGTATATTGGGGTAATCGACTCGACACATGCAGGGCTTCATGAAGGTGTAAGGATATTGTCTTTGACAATGAAATTAGCCGAGTACGGTCATTCGCATACGATCTATAAGATCAAGTGAGGAAAGATATCGCCGGGAGTGATATACTGCGTCTGGTTATTTGAAAATTTATTCTTCGAATTTATTTGGCCATTCTGTTGGCATATCATTCCACTAGAGCTACTATGACCATGAAATCAAGGGAATTCCAGGATGTACTATTATATGAGAATTTTGATTATGCTAATCTCCGGTTTGAGAAAATCGTGATAGATACTGACAGGACGTGTTCTCCTTTTGAAAGGTGTCTATTCTACAAACAAGAAAACCTCGAGATTATTTCAGAGGGTCACAGTGTGAAGGCTGTTCAATGAGGAAAGACTAATAGTGCTTATTTCTCAGTCCAACCCGAGCGAGATTTGCCTTGTCCTGTTACTCTTTGAAAGCAATAAGATGTTAGCTTGAGGAAAGTTTCAGTTGTTAAGCGATAAATGTTTTTCGAGAGCTATTGTGATTATGGTCAGAAACGAATTTCTGTATCCATATTTGTGTGAAATGCTATCTTCGAGGAACCGGAAACAAATGCTCTTTGAAAATTTACTCTGTTCATGCGGTAGCGTTTTCAGGTCATTCTAATGTACCACAATAAGCCGCTGGAATTCTTTTTTCAAGAGAGATATCAAACCGCCAGAATTTCAATTCCAAGATAGACATCGGAGTGATCGTCTCATCTTTAATTCTTATCGTGAGGCAAGAAGTCTCTTGCCCTAACAACATCTTCACCCAATGACGCGCTGCGCTATTGTACCTTTCTGCCGTATTCATCAAGTTGAAGAGTCAAGGAGTGAATGTTCGACCATAAAAAGACTGGGTATTCTCCTAACGGATTTCAATAACTCCACGGCAATATGCCTGGTATGTAACCGTGACCCTACCGAGTAAAAGCAATCTATCTGGATGTCCATTTTGTTATTCAGAAGTTATATGCTCGTCTGAAGAAAGGAGGATACAGCTTATTGAAAACGCAAACGCAAATGCAAGGTCATAGGGCTGCTATACTTGCTTATGCTTTAAGTGATGATAGTGATTGGTACACGAAGTATTTGAGTTTGAAACTCGCTCATCATATGGCCAAGATCATGACACAGAGAGCAAAACCCGTGTCTCCCGAGCCAGAGGTCTTCGTTGTGTTGATTTGCTTTTGGAAACTAGTGGTAGGTGCTTCAGAAATCTTGAATGGACTTTTACTCAAACTGAGATATGCTATCCAAAAGCAGGGGAAGAGGTGGTTCCTCGCACGAGGATCTGCGAAAATTCCGCTCTTGCACCGGCACTGTGGATAGATCTGGATTATGAGGCTACGGCCCGAGGTGCAACTGGGTTTTCTTTGACGGAAGAAGAGGCCAGGGTTTGTCACTCAAGCAATTTCAAGTCGTTGCGTACAAAGAAGCAAGCGTCTCTTGATCCAGTGATGCCTCGGCAATTTTTGGAAATCCGCCCTCTGGCTCGCTTCAAATGACGGGAAATGTCTAGGAGACGCCTATATAGGTTCGAGTGCCATGACCACATGGACCTAAGGGCGCTTCACTTATTCAAAATTGGCTCTTACGTTGCTCAACATGATACGCCAAGGTCAATTCCGGGATTTAAGTGTCATTTTTGCTTGCAAAGGACAAACCTGAAAGAGATGCAGAATCACATTTATAATGAATGTGATGTACCAAATATGTGTCGAATTTGCTGCACATACAATCTCCAATGAAGTTAGAATCAATGTTGGCGCCATTGGATTCTACGTAAAACTCGTTCCAGAACCTGAATTGCTATATCAAAGCCGTCCGCCGTGTGTATTCTTCCGGACACAGAGAGGAGTCGGAGGACGATACCGTTCAATCTCTCCTGAATCGCCAATTAAAGCGTGTGTGTATGTGTACTAGGGGCTGACAGGCTGATGAAGCATTAGCATCGGTTGGAGTAAGAGGAGGAGGAGCTAAGGCTTGGATATTTCGGAGCTCTTCATTGCACAGTATTCTACCCAGGCGTATTAGAGGTTTTTTTTTCCATGGTTTTATGATGGATTGTCATAATTATGGCGTCGTGTGATCCCAGCTGTTTATCTAGAAGAGATGGTTATTCAAAATGGCCTTCTTGAAATGATCTGTTTATCTAGAAGAAATGGTTATTCATGGGCCTTCTAAAATGATCTGTTTCTTTAGAAAATGACACTTCCTCGAAAACAGAAAGGCTGGTTCGTGAAAGCTAATCGAGGGAATTAAGATTACTTTATGGCCTAGGGTGCTGGGTGCAATCTTTTTCCACTCTTCTCTGAAATTTCGCCAGTCGTGTCCTGTGCCTAGAATTGGTTTGGCTAAAAATCAAGAGACCAGAAGGTTATGAAAAGACTCAAAACAGTCCTTGCAAGACGGATGATCACAATATATTTTTGGGCAAATTCGTGATGCTGCAAGAAACTGAAACTTGCGATCAACTTCTTCTGAGGAAGATAATAGTCAAAAACAAGATCCAGTGCCATTCACTATCCAGGTAACCATTGAAAGAAATGAAATGAGGCTCAACTCGGGACTCTCAGTCACCAGCCTCCTTGTCGATGTTCTAATGCGTCAGTTTTGCAAGCTTTTTCAAAATCCGATCTCTTTCATTTAAATGAGAGCAATTTCTACAACCTCTGGATAAGGTAATCTAGCACAAGTTATTCCTTTACACTTTCTGGAACTGAGACTTTTTGGAGAAGTTCTTCCAGAAGCTTTAAGGAGCATACTCTAGATACTCTCTCCGGATGTACAATCTTCTGAAAAAAGACTGGCCTCACTTCAGGCTCAGCCGGACTCGTACAGTCGAACCTCGTTACAGTCCGTTTTTTTTTCTTTTTTTTTTCTACTTTCCAATTTTGTAGATGAGCGAAGGTTCGAGGGTGTTTCTCACTAAATGCGATACCGAGTGGACATTCCAATCGCTTTTCCCCTCGTTTGGTCAGTGCCTACAGTTGCTTTAAATCGAGCAACTTTGTTACTAGTTATGAAAAGGATCGTCAACGCTAGATTGTAGCTCTCTTAAATGAGTTTCTGGCATCATACTTTTCAAATGCTGATACTTCTGTAAGTATACTTTACTCCTTCCTGTTGAGAGATTCTCTCACACTTCGCCATAAACACATGTCTAGCAGGCACGCCAAGATCTATTCACGGCGACATACCTTGTGATCAAGTAAGCCGACTTTATCAATCAGAGAATCGAACGGAACGGCTTCGACGTCAGATTCATGTTCTGAGTACACTTCACTATCGTCATCATCACTAGAGAGAGAATCAGCTGCCCCGATGTCCTGTGGCTTTTGGTTGACTTCCTAGTCTTACGCTTTATAGTGTTAATATGAGCAATGGAGTCTTTGACACCAGGAGTACAGCTTGTATTAGTCATGATGTAAATAAACCAGGAGTAGAGCTTGTATTAGTCATGATGTAAATAAACCAGGAGTAGAACTTATATTAGTCATGATGTAAATAAACCAGTAATTGAGTAAAGTCTGTTAACTTGTTAGAATGGTTCGTTCAGGTGAAAGTCGCCTTACATGAGGATTCGCCCCTTTGAATGTGATTGACGAGGGGAAGATACCCAGAGCGCCCAAGACCAATAAACATGAAACTGGGTGCAACTCAAAGAGGAAACACAAAGCACTCACGTAAGAATAAGCACGAGAGCGCATATTGAGTCTCAAGACTCGATATCTGTATACATAAATTCCAGAAACTATGTGAGGTTCAGGGTTTTCGCCAGCGTCAAGATGAACTATAACGAAGATTAACTGTGTAAGTTTATCAGTGTAAACCCCGAAAGACAATAAAATACTCCATGCGACCGTGATGCATTTAGCGGGGGATGCATTTAGCGGGGGATGCAGTTATCGGGGTATGCAGTTATCGGGGGATGCACTTAACGGGGTATGCAGTTATCGGGGTAGTTCAGCCCTGAATGTTCACTCTTTTTCTTGACACAAATGCCCAGAGTATTAAAAGTAAAGGTAAAGCTTAACCTGTGACCATAATTATAGCTGATTGATCCAAGAATAGTCTAATATCTGTCAGATTTAAATGCTTTTCGCCCGGTGCTTAATTTCCCTGGCCTAGGCTGGTGTACGGGTGTGGGCCCCCAGCGTATACTTTGATAGGCACCAAAATATTCCATGCGATCTTCATGCACTTAGCGGGGGATGCAGTTATCGGGGTATTGCAGCACTGAATGTTCACTCTCGCTTCTTAGCGCCAATGCCTGAAGTACTTCAAATAAAAGTATAGCTTGACCCGTGACCATAATTATAGCTGATTTATCCAAGAATAATCTAATATCTGTCAGATATAAATGCTTTTCGCCCCGTACCCAATTTCCCTGGCCTAAGCTGGTGTACGGGTGTGGACCCTCGGCTCAATTAGTTCAATCTTCCATGCGATCTTCATGCAATTAACGGGGGATGCAGTTATCGGGGTACTTCAGCACTGAATGTTCACTCTTTTTCTTGACACAAATGCCCAGAGTATTAAAAGTAAAGGTAAAGCTTAACCTGTGACCATAATTGTAGCTGATTGATCCAAGAATAATCTAATATCTGTCAGATTTAAATGCTTTTCGCCCGGTACCCAATTTTTCTGGCCTAAGCTGGTGTACGGGTGTGAACCCCGGCTCAATTAGTTCAATATTCCATGCGATCTTCATGCACTTAGCGGGGGATGCGGTTATCGGGGTATTTCAGTACTGAATGTTCACTCTCGTTTCTTGGCGCCAATGCCCAGAGTGTTAAACGCAAAGGTATGTACTGACCCGCGACCATGATCTTAGTTGATTGATCCAAGAATATTCCAAAATCTGGCAAATTTAGATGCTTTTCGCCCGGTGCCTAATTTCCCTGGCCTAGGCTGGTGTACGGGTGTGGGTCCCCAGCGTATACTTCGATAGGCACCAAAAATTCCATGCGACCGTGATGCACTTAGCGGGGGATGCAGTTATCGGGGGATGCAGTTAACGGGGGATGCAGTTATCGGGGTATTTCAGCACTGAATGTTCACTCTCCTTTCTTGGCGACAATGCCCAGAGTACTTGACACAAAATTATAGCTTGACCCGTGACCATGATCTTAGTTGATTAATCCAAGAATATTCTAAAATCTGGCAAATTTAGATGCTTTTCGCCCGGTCCCTATTTCCCTGGCCTAAGCTGGTGTACGGGTGTGAACCCCGGCTCAATGTTCAAAGCGACCAGATTACTTCTCCCGTCTGGCTCATGCTTCCAGTTACTATAATGAAATGGCTTGTATTTGGAGCTAAGCTAAATGTACTTGAAAAAAAATATGGCAGTAGTTGTCTGTGACTTTTGTGAATGGGTTTGAAACGGTAGATTATTATATGTTGAAAGCTTAATAGGGGCATTAATATCCTTTAATGGCTTGTTTGACGCTTTTTGATGAGCCACTATACCCTGTCTTTAGCAAATATCACCTTTTTCTATCTCATCGTCTTTGAGAAGGGGATAAATCATGACCTGCTTCTCATCGGTATCTAACGACCATCGGTTCTTTTAGGTATTTTATCCCTAATGTGAAAAAGGTAATCCCGAAACATCTACGGATCTTGGATACCCTTTTTATCTATAGCATGATTGGTCGATTGGCTCAGATTTGGAACTACTTCCTTCGGATCAGAATTTCTCTCATATTGGTGATTCCGAATCGAGAAGATGATACAAAACCCTCATAGTCTAAGTGCAATTGGCTTTTTCTGAGGCTCAATATTTCCCAGCAGCTCGCCTATCTATGACGATAACAAGCGTTTTTTTCATTCAGGCAATGTTGCAGACTTGCAAGCGCTAAAGCAGGCTCTAGAGTGATATCATGTTAAGGACACGAAGTTGAAATACCACTCGAGAACAATGATTTTACCTTGAAACCGTGTGTTTCTAATATTTGGTGATAAGCTCTTAAAAGACTTTCTTCCATACAAAAGTACTCAGAAATGCAATTGAACCCCATTCAGTTTTGACTTCAGCTTCCTCCTCGCAGGCAGAAATCGGGTAAATGGGCTGAAAACTACCTCCTGTTCCTCCGGCTGCTGCTGTCACTTATTTGTTTGCAAAATAGCTTATCTAAAGGCTGCAAATCATGGCATGTTCAGAATGCGTTGCAGAACAGTTACAGCCCTTTTTTCGAGTGATAGACTCCTTTGGCGTTTCAACGATCTGAAAAGGGCGCTAATATCCAAACAATCATAGTGTTTATATCGGATTAATCTTTGTTCTTTTTGATGGTCTCCATAGCAAACAATATGCGAGATAATTCTGCACCCATTTACACCTAACCCGAGAAAATCGCAAGGATTTGGAATTATCGAGACAGTATTGGCTCTTGGGTATCCCCACAAGGCAGCATTTCAGTGTTTCCTGCTCTTTGTTTCGATTCACGGCACCCTCCTTACTATGAGGATTTTCTGAGACTACGCGAGGCTCGAGTTTCCCTCTGTTGAGAGAGATTCGCGTGATGCTAAGCCATGAACATATAAAGATCTCTTCACGGCGACATACGCGTGTGATCAAGTAAGCCGACTTCATCAATCAGAGTATCGAACGGAACGGCTTCGACGTCAGATTCATTGTCTGAGCCCACTTCCTTATCATCAAAACTACCAGAGGAAGAATTAGCTGTCTCAATGTCTTCTGGCTTTTGGTTGACTTCCTTATATTACGCTTTATAGTGTGAGTATGAGCAATAAAGTCTTTGACACCAGGAGTAGAACTTGTATTAGTCACAATTGACAGGTATCACCCTTGGCCTGTATAAGGGATATGGGTTACGGGATTTATCCACGTCAGTAATGTGTGCGTGTTCGTTTTTACTATATATATAGTTCCCGGCTCCTCTCTTGTAATGAGAGGACCAACCAACTACTAATATACAATGCTGGAGCTGCCATTGGACCAACTTACACCTGACATGGAGGTTATACTAGTAAGTGAGTAAAGTCTGTTAACTTGTTAGAATAGTTCGTTCACGTGAAAGTCACCTTACATGAGGATTCGCCCCTTTAAATGTGATTGAGCGGGGGGAAGATACCCAGAGCGCCCAAGACCAATAAACATGAAACTGGGTGCAACTCAAAGAGGAAACATAAAGCACTCACGTAAGAATATTCACGAGAGCGCGTAATGAATCTCAATAATTGTTGGACCTGCATACACGCCGGCTTCTCCACGGGATTCCCCGATTCATCAATCCCATTCCACTTTGAGTTCAGCCCCACTGATATATGGAAGAAACGCTTCTGAGATGTCCTTGAAAAACGTTAAAAACCTTCAAAATCTATCCACGACGTGTCGCGAGATTTCTGAGCAGAGACACGGGCCTGCATACAACCCGGCTTGTCCACGGGATTCTCCGTTTCATCAAAAAAAACAATCGATTCCATTCCACTTGGAGTTCAGCCACTCTGACATATGGAAGAAACGCTTCTGAGATGTCCTTGAAAAACGCTAAAAACCTTCAAAATCCATCCAGAAGGTGTCGGGAGATTTCTGAGCAGAGACAAGGGCCTGCATACAACCCGGCTTCTCCGCGGGATTCTCCGTTTCATCAATCCCATTTCAATTTGAGTTCAGCCCCACTGATATATGGAAGAAACGTTTCTGAGATGTCCTTGAAAAACGTTAAAAACCTTCAAAATCCATCCACAAGGTGTCGGGAGATTTCTGAGCAGAGACATGGGCCTGCATACAACCCGGCTTTTCCGCGGGATTCTCCGTTTCATCAATCCCATTCAAATATGAGGTTAACCCCACTAAATTATGGACAAGACGCTTTTGTAATGTCCTTGAGAAACGTCAAGAAACCTCATATTTCATCCAAAAGGTGTCTGGAGACTTCCGAGCAGGGGCCTCCGCCAAAGAAACCAGCTGGTCTGGTGTCGTATCAACGAGCACTAAAAGCATGTGAAGCGTGTCGAAAAGGCAAAACAAAATGCTTCAAATCGTCAAGTGTAGCGGTACGGTGCGTGCGGTGCACAAGCTCGAGACTCGAGTGTCTGCTAGAAACAGAATATAAGCTACTTAACCCCAATGTGGTCGTTGTGGATGGGATTCCTGAGCACTTGCTCGATTCGCCAGTTGAAAACGGGTCTTTCCCAGTCCATTATCTTCCCCGACCAGAAAACCCCGGTGCGAGTCGACATTTGGCCGAATCTGCTTTGGCGCAGAAAGTCCTGCTTATATACATGGGTGTTTCAGAGATCTTGGCCAGAGTGAAATCTGCCAGTGACACTTCACATTCTCATCCAGCAGGACCTGGGGTGGTGTCGGAATCTGCACCAGCCACAGGACTGGCAATGAGCCCGTGTCTAGACGCAGACCTCGAACTGGGTCCAGGTCACGGCTACTCGCATTCGAATAACGATTTACGCGTTATTGCAGAAGCAGTAGGTCCGTGCAAGAAACAACGGTCACCAGAAAATGAAAACGTGGTATTTCCAATTTCCAGTACTTCCTCGCGGCCGACCCACGAAGAGTATGAGCCAGAAATGCACAGTCAAGTATTCGCTTCTTCTGCTCGAGCATTCCAAGTCTCGCCACTCAATGTAGTGTCAAAGTCCATGCGGAGCATGTCTGGACCATTTGCAAACTTGATCAACTCCCCAACAACCAAAGCGGCGGATCGCAAAAGGCCCTGGGAAGACTTGGTCACGTGCGGCACCCTAAGTGAACCTGTTGCCATAGCATTGATGGATGATTTCCGCAGCAATTATGGAAGGTGGGTACTGTTCCCGCTTGAGACCTCCACAAAAGTGCTCGTAAACCAAATTCGCGGGAAGTCCTCGTTGCTCTTGTCCACGTGCTGCGCCTTATCGTTGCGGTATCTGCTCAATGGCAGCCCCAGCCCAGGAGACATTGATAGCTATCGCCGTAAAAGAGACATGTACAGAGATGTGCTCAAGCACCTTGTTGCCGACTTGAATAAGGCGCTTCTCACGCACGCGGCGTTCCCGCATACATTAAAAGCGGGGGTCGAGTTTCTTCAGGCCATCGTAATACTTCTGATCTACGCACTCCTGTTGTCGTCGGTGGTCTCCCATACTGTGGATCCAGATCCACTTCTTGACGAGGATTCTCAGTTGGGTCAGCTATGTTTGGACCCATGGCACCTATCAGGGATCGGGCTTTCGTGTTTCATCGCGAAATCCACCTCGGCTGCTTCTTTGGACGAATTTTTGCGGCCATGGACGTCTGATGTGGACTCGGAAAGTGGAAGAAGCGGAAAAAATGAAGGGCTTCGGCAGGACATGGAAACGATGGCTAGCAGAGGTAGCAAGAGCCCTCTTAACCACGGTAAAACCGATACCGAAGCTTCATCGACGCGCCAGAATGAGCAGTTGTTGATGGTGCTCCGAATATATAATCACTTGGTCCTTGTTCATTTATTCAGCTGTGTCCTCACCGGCCGAATGTGTGTGGTGGACGAGATTCGGCTCAATTATTGCACATCCACGTTAAGCCTAGCTAGTGCAACCAACTTCGATGGCAGGATGGTCAGTGAAATCGGGATCTTGCTTATCACCTATAACTTTATCCAGATCAACTCGAGCTTCGATTTGGCCAAGGCTTCGTCGTCCCTCCAACTCGAACAAAGCTTGCAATCTGTGAAGGCCGACGTCAAAGCGTGGTACGAACAATGGGAGTACCTTTTTGAGCAGCCTGCGCTTCAATTTGGCGTGTTCTGCTTCGACTTTTGCCAGCTCCAGATCATCTACAACTACATCTCCCACAAGGCTCTAAACTCCAGTGGAAAGCATTCACGGCTTGATAGGGGCGGCCCTGACCGATTCCAGGCTCTTTTGGACCACGCCACTGATGCTGAAGTGGCGCAAATTGCCCGCCACTCGTATGTGTTGACGAGCTTTGTGTGGAAAGTCGACAGCGACTCGTACTTTGCATACTTATCGGACCAGATCCATTTTTTCTTCTTCTTTGGCGCGATTTCGTTGGTGAATGTGATGAAGCATATGGTCCGAAGCGGGAAACTCGAGCTTTTCACAGAATGTCCCGGGTCTACTCGAGCGAAAGTGTCTTCGGCCTTAGAGGTCGTGAGCGCGTTAGTGCTGAAGTTCGAGAGGGTGGCTCAAAAGAATTCAAATGATATACTCACGATGTATAGGACGGGAATCGAGGAGTGTGTATCGGAGATGTTTCCGGATTGCCAATGATATGCGGAATTGCGCAACCTCATCTGAGACGCTAACCCACTGGCATTCTGTAATCCGAACTCAGTTGGACTAGGCGGGTCTTTGATGGATCTGAAAGCCTCGGGCTATGACCGTGTGTTTCAAACGGGTATGTTTCCAAGATGTGGCCCTATCCATAAGATGGATCCCTCCCGTCTTCTGTTTAAGGTGAGTGCTCTTGCTTCATTGAGTAATTACGCATCTATTACTCTGAAAGCCTCGGGCTATGGTGGAAACCGTGTGTTTCAAACGGGTATGTTTCCAAGATTTGGCCCTATCCATAGAATGGATCCCTCCCGTCGCTCCATTGAGTAATTACGCATCTATTACTCTGAAAGCCTCGGGCTATGACCGTGTTTCAAACGGGGACGTTTCCAAGATGTGGCCCTATCCATAGGATGGATCCCTCCCGTCGCTCCATTGAGTAATTACGCATCTATCACTCTGAAAGCCTCGGGCTATGACCGTGTGTTTCAAACGGGAACGTTTCCAAGATTTGGCCCTATCCATAGAATGGATCCCTCCCGTCGCTCCATTGAGTAATTACGCATCTATTACTCTGAAAGCCTCGGGCTATGGTGGAAACCGTGTGTTTCAAACGGGAAAGTTTCCAAGATTTGGCCCTATCCATAAGATGGATCCCTCCGTCTTCTGTTTGAGGTGAGTGCTCTTGCTTCATTGAGTAATTACGCATCTTTTACTGAGCAATGGATCCATCACCACAATTGGCACCAAGCTGATCACTTGGGTGATGCTTAATGCAATCTTTAACAGCATAATCGGGTCTTAGGCGGACCTTAAAGGACTACCAAAGAGGCCAAAGCTTCGTTGTCTATCATCTCGAGGTATTGCTATTGCACGAGTCCTTGGAATCCATCTACGATTTTAAGCTGGAGGGCCATAGTCTGATTTCGTTGTCTACATATTCTGCTTCTCGATAATCCTCACCAGCCAATGCATAAATCTGGGTCCTTCTTTTTCCATGGGAGTTGCTCTTAATGTCTTAGAGCTAGGTTGGGCTTGAGTGTTTCAAAATGGTCCAGGAATTGCCCTTTATCGATGCTGGAAGGCTTCATCGGTAGGAATTCCACATTGCGTTCCTAATATCGAGAAGCATCAGAGGATATAATGAGACCGAGACTCTTCAAGAACGGTGTCGATCGAACTGTAAGCCCTGAGTGTTTTGTTTTGGCTTGGGCATCGAAAGGTGGGTGAGTGCTCACTCGATTCACCAAGGGTCCATCTTGGCGAGGTTCCGTACCGGCAAATATGCTGAAGGATGACCTCTTTTTGACGAAGCCACTGGAATATCTCAATGGTGGTGCAACAAGAAACGGGACCAGGGCCGATCAGTAGCTAAGTTGTATCGGATGGGAATCGAAACAGTCCTGAGCGGGAACATCAACTGTAAGTTGTGTGCAAGAAGAGCACACATGGGGTCGTGGATCATCTCGAAAGCTTGAATACAAGCAAGCTTGGCACTAAGTGGCCGGTGAATGTATGCAGACATCCTTTTGCTTCAGAGTGATATGCTTCAACAATTTCAAACGCCGGAGGTTCTTACAGCGAGAAAGCTGAGTCTAATATAATTTGCAGATGTCTGTTTCATGTATCCAGACTAGGGCTGGTTGCGGAATTGCATGATACGGCTGTGGATTGACAGGCCGACCCATGAAGCTTGGTCATGGTCTAAGACATGTGGTGTTTTTTGTGTTTTGTCTATCAGACAAATGCCGAACGTTTCTTCATCGTCAGCTCCGTAGGACGGTGACTTCAATATGGACCAAAGTAGATTAGTCATTCATCGTCTAGCTTGGTTGCCTGGCAGACAGTAATTACGCAGTGCTGTGGTAGTGATTGATTGGGTACATACCATGCAAGACGTAATAGTGAATATTGCTCTTGCCATCCTTTGGATTCAACACATGGTATTCTGGGTATCGGCCGGGGAAGTCTCTACATGGGAAGACGTACAAAAGTTCTGTTACGTGGCTCTGACATGATATCGTGGACGGAAGCTGGTTCTGGAGAACTGTGAAATTCTATGGCTCTTGCTTTAGTGCAATAATCGACTTAGTGAGTTATTCTTGCAATCGCCCTTTCTCTTTGGTCCTTTGACTCTTGTCCTGGAACCGGAAGGTTGTTCCATATAAACTCCTCCTCTAGCACATCATTAAGAAACCAGTTCCAACGTCTATTTAGTTATTTTGCATCAGATACCTTGCGGTAATCGAAAAAAAAAATTGACGACTCAAGGGGCCAAGGCTTGCAATAATGAGCCGTGTCTTTGCTCACATAAAACCGAAGACAGGAACCTCGTTGCTATTGGCACTTTGCCTTGATGGCTTACTTCTTGTGTGTTCTGAAGAGGAAGCAATCAGCAAAGTTCAGGCTGACTTGAGCAAAGCGATCAAGATGACAGATCGTGGTATTGCTAGGAAGTTTCTTGGGATAGATACTGAGACCAAGTACAGTCATACAAGGGTGAATATTTGGGGCAACTCCGGTCCTACAAAACTAAAAATATTTGGGGTCAACTCCGGTCCTACAAAACTGAATATTTGGGGTCAACTCCGGTCATTCTTTGAGGTCAACTTCCGTCATTCTAAATTCAATATTTGGGGTCAACTTCAGTCATACAAAATTGAATATTTGGGGCAACTCCGGTCCTACAAAACTGAATTTTTGGGGCAACTCCGGTCCTACAAAACTGAATTTTTGGGGTCAATTCCAGTGGTGACTTCCTACTTAGAAACCTCATAAACCAATGGACCACGTGGCATATGACTTTCCTATTTTTCCGAAGATATGTTTTCTACTGTACGTCGGAAAAATATAAGAGATAATTCAAAACCAGGTATAATTATAATGTGGGACGTACCGTTTAGTTTACAACTCAAATTACGTATCCGTTATATATTTTAGTTTACCCTTATTACATATTTGATTAGTTTTTTATTGCCTCTATTTTTTTTTTTTTAAGGTCTACTGTGGAACATTCCATAAATTGCCTGTTTTTCCTTCGATTGAGAATATCTTGTTTTATTTAAATAACAAACATAATTTTTAATAAATAATAGAGTCTATTTACTTCAGGCTAAATAATGATATCTTAGAATAATATATTCAAATAGGAACCTTTTAAAGATATATATAGGTGATATTACTTACATCATTTTAACATTTTTGGTTATTTATCGTCAAAAAGTAACTCTATAGCTGGGTTCAACTATTAAATATAGATTAGGAATATTAACAACTGGTTTGCATTAATGTCAACGGTTTTATCCACAGATTAAATCTGTTTAATACCGGAATTTAATTTATTTAAAATTGATTCGGTTTAACATTTTGACTGTACAAGGTAACTATACAGATATGATCAAATAAAATAAATAGATTACGGAGTTACTTATTTTCAATTTACAATGACCTATAATATAAACAAAGAGTAGAAAGATTATCAAAAGTGATATCATGAATTATCCCCGGTTCAATAACATGCACTAAAGCTTATACTTATTTGCAGAATCAACAGTTTATATGCACATGTTTTAGATCTCTTATGGTTCTTTACTAAATTTTTGTAATTGATGAGGACCATGAAAATATATTTAAGTATGAAACCTGTAATTTATATATTTATTTGAAATGACGGTTTATGTGCACCCATATATGATCATGTATGAGAAATATAATTATAATATAATTACTGTATGATATGTTATTACGATATAATCATGCCCCCATAGATAAGTACTTGGGTGTGACTGGTACTGTTTCTGCATCAAACTCGATCGGCACGGATAAAGTGATCGACGAGTTTTAGACTATTGCGCCTGTGGCCATTCGTCTAACATTCGTGCAACATTCCTCCTTTCGAAATAATATTCTTGAATTAGGCCTTGACGATAGAGAAATCAAATTTATATCAGATAATCTGTAGCTTAAATATAACATACAAGATTAGTGATACTGATAACTCCATCAGCAAGACGTAAAAACTCAGTTGATAGGATATTCTAAATCATACTAAGTGTCCGTATCACTCATCAACTATCATTCAGCAGTCATTCGAAAACAAATTCAAACTCAATCAAAAGTCGCTCAAATATCGAAGATCCATTCAGAAGTCACTCAAAAATCACTCAAGAATCATTCAAAAATCGTTCAACAGATATCGAGGAATCATTCAACAATAATTCGATGTATGGACAATTGTTTGGTCCCTCTTTCACCTATAGCAACATTAGGTGAATCTTTGAGGCCAACTTCAGTCACATGAAGGTAAATATTTGGACTCACCTTCACTCACACAAAAGTTCACCTTTGAGGCCACCTTCACTCACGCAAAAGTTCACCTTCTTGACGACATTGATTTGCTTTTGGGGAATTGTGGCTATGAGGGTAATATCAAGAAATTGGAATCCCAGCCCGGCTGAAAAACTTGGAGTTTGCTAGCGCCCCGAGGTTTATTGTGCTGGAACCTTCAACCTATCTCATCGCTCCATGATAGAATCACATGGGAGCTGCTTCAAGGATTTCTAGGTATTTTACGGGTACACGAGATATGGGCATTGTTCCTGAGCACGGATGTAAATCTGATCTCGTTACCTTCTCTGAGGCGGGACTCACATCTAGTTACGTATAAGCCAAGTAACAAGTCTACACCAGGCTCCAGCATTACGCATGACGGATCCCCAATAAGTAGGAAGTCTGAACGCCAGTTGATGGATGCAAGATGTGCGACGAGTGCCAAAGCAGCAGCAATGTGTTATACGGCAACCAAGGATTTGGTCAGCTTATCTTCTGGGAGATTTAGGCATGCCATAGAAGTGTCATGTGCTACACGAGATTCATGAAGCGATTTAGGCATGTCATAGAAAAGTCATGTGTTACACGAGATTCATGGAGCTATTAAGACATGCCATAGAAAAGTCTGTTATACGAGATTCATGGAGCTATTAAGACATGCCATAGATGAAGCGATTAAGACGATTCAAGACGCGGCTTTTCAGAAGGTACGAGACATGTCCGTGATAGAGCTCACCTTGTGAAGCAGTACAGAGAGTATGGATGATAAGTCCTTGATAGCTGATCCTTTGACAGCACTATTCTATAGCTCATCCAGGAAGCAGCAATCCCAGAAAAGATATGTTGATTGTTCTCTATCTGTCAATCAGAAAGCGGGTCTTCTCTCAGGCGGATGTGCCTCCAATGGATCTTTCTCGCGACAAAGACCAAGAAGAACGCCGCCGGGGACGCTGCAGCCGACCGGAGAAGCTGGCGTGAATCTTCGGCACGGTGAAATTGACCTGTTACCAGTCTGACCAGCGTGGCCCATTGAGGGCTACCTCTGTGGATCGCAAAAGAAGTATATACACCTCCCTTTCAAGCAATTGTCTATATGAGTGCAAGTAGACCAAGAGAGCCAATTTCACGCATACAGCACATATATGCTGGCGTGGCTGCTCCGTCGATTGATGCCGGTGGATGAAGGTGGTCACGTACCACGTGGGTCTTTTGTACATCTAAAGACGACCTGGACAGAAGGCACGGAAGAGACCGAGAAGTCCGTTAGCCACTGGAAAATGACCAAAATACCCAGGAATGTATCACGCAAGACTCAATGTATGTATGCGCAAGAAGCAGCTCCTTTATAAAAGCGTGTACTATGTCAAATGCCCCTTGTAATTGCCCTCCATATAGTCAATATGCACAAACGCCCGTTCAACCATCGGCAAGGTCTCGATCGCCAACTGAAGCGCCTCGGCAATATCATGTGCGTCCTTGAACCCCACGTCGAAATTCTCCGTGTCGAAGACAACATCGATCTCCACGTTGAGCTTGTCGCCTGCATGGTACACCTTCAACGTCGTAATCTGCTTGATACATTCGGCAAACCGGTACGCTAGGTAGAGTACCACTTTATAATCCTGAGGGTCTGCAACGGCCCCTGTCAAGTTGTCGATATGTTCAAAAGCTGTCTGGCCCCAGCTCACGATGACATAGAGCGAAAGCATCAACGCCCCGAGCGGGTCAAACCACCAGATATCGAGCAAGTAGCCGGCTGTGGGAACGATGAGGGAAATGGTGTTGAACATGATATCTGTCACGGCATCCTGGGCCAACGCCTGGACAGAGCTGGACTTGCTCATGGAACACCACCACCAGCACCCGATTTTCGCCACAATTGTCACGAGCATGATGCACACGGCATCCCAGCCGATTTTGGCCGAGACTTTATCTGTGGCAGGGTCGAGGAAAAGCTTTTTGAACGACTCGAGGCCGACCTGGAAGAACGAAATGATGATGATCACTGAGAAAATCAAGATCCCAAGAGGCTCGAGCCGCGTGCGCCCAATCGGGTAGCTGATCTGGGTGCGCCACGACTTGGTGTTAGAGAGCCGGTTGGCGATGTAGATGATAAACGTGGAGAGAAAGTCAAGGATCGAGTCCACCAAGGAGGCCACCACAGAGAGCGAATTCGTGAGGAGCGAGATGACGATTTTGCCGAGCATCAAGAGAAAGTTAATGAAAAAGTTCACCATGATCGCCAAATGCACCTGATACGACGATTCCTCCTCATCAAACCCCAAAAACTGCCCACCGTCACGGATGTTTCCGGGTAAATCGTTGATGCGAGACTTTGAGCTGCTCTCATGCATCTCGGTGCCCTTTTGTTCGAGTGCTACTTCCGGGAGAACACCCAAAGGGTCTTCAAAGACATTGCTATTCTTTTTGTATTGTGGTTTGCCGTCTTTGGCAACGCCAGTACTGGTGTATGTGGACAACATGTTCAAGTGCATTTTTCCGTAGTCTAAGAAATGGTCGATCTCGCTGAACCGGTGTATAAGTTCGTTTTGATGCTCATAGAAGCGGCGCAACTTCTTGTTTTTCATTTTACTCAAGGCCTCATCGTCCACAAACGAGTCCTTCCAGTTAGCCAACTCCTCATAATGTCCAATTAATCGCTCGGGCCGAAGCACACTTAAAATGCTGAGACGTGAGTGAGGGTCCTCCAAATCACGCGAGTGCTCGAAGTCAGGGTCGGCGACAGGATCCTGGCCCAAGTTGATCGTCGAGTTCGACATTTCGAAGCTGGAATATGGGTTCAGAACACTGAACTGCGAGCCTAGAAGACGCTGCAAAAAAGGCTGCTGCTGCTGCTGCACCGGAGCTGCCATGGGACCAGAATGGAAGTTCCGATGCAAGTCAGAGACGGAAAAGGACGACCGCCGGATCTCCGTTGCCGTTTGGGAGTGGACTCGAGAAGCCGTGGAGTTGTATGCGTCGGTGCTTTTCCGGCTGGGTCCGGTCCTGTCTTGGCCCGGTAAGAGAGGCAGAGTCTCTGCCCGGGCGTGCGGCGAGAGTGTCTGCAGCCGTACCGGCGACTTACTGGAGGAGTTGGGTTGCGACATCAAACGTTTTCACCTGGCCAGTCTTGTGGATTTGCTGGGTCTGTTGGTGACAAGAAAAGAAGGAAGATGGGCTCGATCGAGAAGTACAGCAATGTGAATGACGAGACCGATGCTTTAAAGGCTTATAGTGCCGGCAACTCCTTCACCAAAAAAAGTCTCACCTTTCGGGAATCTATCGAAACTTTCTGGCTCAAGATGATTTTCAAGCCTTTCCAAGGAATGGAAATCAGAATACCGGAAGATCATCACACATCGCGGCATGCACGGAGTTTGGAGCGTCATGCATATAGGGCGCTGGCGCGTTTTCTTGGAACCGGAACTCATGACTCGGAATTGAGTCAGCGTCTTTTTTCCGAGGGCTTCATGCAATGTGCAGGAAAGCGGTGAATCGTTGGTTTGCACAATTCTGAGACACCATCTTAGGCCGGGGTTATACTTATATATTTTGATCCCCCGGCTTCTTTTGCATTTTTTTATGGGAGAAATACCAGAAGCCATTATCTTGTTGAAGACTCCCCACAGCCACTCAAACAGTGTTGAGCAAACGCGCGTATTCGAGGAGTACGTACGGAATTACGCGTACCACACGAGAGTAAGCGTAATGCGTACGCGTGCGGTACGCCACGGTACGCTGCATCTAAGAGAGGATAAAGTCATATAAATCTCTAGGGATGTAGTCAAAACCATAGCTAAATGCAGAAAGCTTTCTCTTCAACTTAACTAAGAGAAACTAGTTAACAAATGGCGCAGAAATTATGAGTTTTATCAACCTACTCTTCAGAATCTGGTAAGACTGATGAAGTTGCACTTTCATTTTCAGCAATGCCATCAATAATGAGAGCACTATCTATTTCCGTATTTTTTCTTTCTTCGCTGATTTCGTCCGGTGGACTATCGTCCTCAGTGCTCAGATTGTCCTCTGTAAAGTCTTCCTCTTGAATGATTCCTCAGAATTTGAGAATTGCCAACATCCTTATCGTTGTTGGCAGAAGCCTATTTCTCTTTTTTGAGGTTACATCCCCATTCGAGGAAGTAAAGCTTCCGCTGGGGCAGACAGAGCAGATACAGCGAGATAATCTCTGGCGATGCGAGAAATTATAGGAAATGAACCTTTTCGAGTTTTATGGTATGCAACAGGGTCCTGATCCTCAGCCTCGAGAGGTTCTTTTAAGTACCTCTCAATCTCGGATTCTAATTGGACCTGGATTCCCCGTCTAGCAACACCAAATCTTCCATATCCAAAAGACGACGTCCGCTTTGAACACACAGGAGTTTGATCGAGGTCGTTTCTAATATTCGTCAGGTACTAGGAGTAAACTCCATCGAAGTATTTTCTGATCGAAGCTATTTTCTCGTCAGCGAATCCAGCTGCACTGAAGAACTGTAGCTTGAATTGTGGATCAAGAATCATGGCGATGTAATGTGGTTTGACACGTTCAATACTCTCATCATATATTGGGTAGTAATCGAGGAGCTTGCTTTTAGCTTCTCTTTTACCACAAGCAATGAATAGATTTCCAGTAACAAACCCGCTGCTCAACAATTTATCCAAAATTCCCAAAACTTCATCGACCATGGGAATAGTTTCATGAATTGTTGGATAAAGAGATCCTTGAAGTTTGATGGTGGGAGCTTTAAACATCTCTAAAATATCAAGAATATAGATATTCCCAGTCTGCGTCGGTAATCTGATAATCTTCAGGCATGTGTGCTTCATTATCTGACTCCAGATGAACAATCTGCAAAACTTTCATGATTTTCGGGCGTAAGTAAACGAAGCGATCAATCAGTCGATGTGTAGAAAGCCAGCGGGTGGCATAGTCTTTCACCACGTTTTCTGGTAATTTCTGTTTTCCTTCCGCGATCTTTTTGACGTTAACTAGATTTTCGAAAATATTCTTCGCCTTGTGACTGTATCAAAATTGAGCAATTACTGAGCGCATCATATCCGGTAAAACTTGCGTGCGCCAGATATCGGGGTGCCGGTTTTCAATGAATCTTTGGGTGGCAGTCTTTTTGAAAAAAGTATGGTTCTAGATGCAATCGGTCACTAGGTTCAAAATATGCCCTACACACCGAATATCCCTATAAAATTCAACACCACTGATGCTCGAAGCATCCATGAACATTTTCATCATAACATTCATTGGACTGGCGTTATCCCTAGTGAGGAAAATGATTCTCTTCTCAATATCGTAGATACCTAACACTTTCATCATAGATTCACACACCCCTTTGCCCGTGTAAGCAAGATTTTCGTTGAGCATTTCGAATCCAATTGTGTTGTTCTCCAACTGAAAATCGTCATTGTAAAAGTGCAATGTAATTCCGAAAAATTCTATTTTATTACCGGAGTTCCATTCGTCGACGGTAATTGCGAATTTGCCAGTATTTTCGGCAAACTATTTCTTCATTGATTTTGATTCCGCTCCATATATCTCAGCAAGCTTCCGTCTAAGAGCATGTCGATCGACTTGAGGAACATCATCTCTCAAAAAAGAACGTCTGAAAGATTCTGTATCCACAAGACTAAAAGTCAAGTTGTTGGATACGATCATCATCCCCAACAAGCTCATGTACTTCTCTTTGTCAAAGTCGGCACATACTACTCCACTCTTTTTCCACCCTTTAACTCGAAGATATTCTTGCGCAGCGCCTGTAACAAAGAACTTATCAACATTGTTGGCTCTTTTGGTGCCATCATTTGCTCCGACGTCTTCAGACTCCTTTTGATGCCTTCAACCTCATTTCATCAACAGTTTAATTGTGAGTTCCTCCATGATGATCTGAAAAAGTGGTCCAGTTAGCGGCCAGACTTACATTTATCGTTTATTTGTACACATTGTACACTTAAGAGCGATTTCTCTCCATTTGTCATATATTTAGGCAACAACTTGCAGTCGAACCCATTGGACCTCATAAGATCATGGGAGTTTCGTTAAGGGGCAATGGTCGATCTTCGAGAGGATGTTCTAGAATTATTCTCGACGGAGATATGCCTGTTAGTGGCATGATATATTCACATTAGAAGCACAGAAATTCTCTTTATTTTGCCGAATTCAGAAACAATAGTGGAGCTCATGTGGCCCTTTTATATGTTGCAACAAGCTACATCAAGGCTCGCAAACGCGTAGTGCGATACCAGCATTTAAGGCACACAAACACGTAGCATGATACCAGCATTTAAGACAAGAAACGCACTTTCTCTAAACACGATTATTCACCCAGAAGCAAAAATCGGGGTTTTACTCATTCAATGTGATACTAATTTGACTCCCTAAAGATATTCGTTGCTACTGTATATAGTGCGCGTAATTTTGCGGCGTACCGTACGGAGCCTTACGCTGGGCCCGGGCGTAATCGTACGCGTACATCGCACGTAATTTTACTCCGTACGTACGCGGCATTGTACGCTTACGCGCGTTTACGGGATTTGCTCAACACTGGCTCAACCTTCAGAGAATCTTTCAGAATTGATGGCGTGGCCTTTACTGAATGTCTGGCCCACATTGGTGACCTTTAGTAGATTCCCAGAGCTTGCCGCCTTCCTGGTGTACATTCTAGTGGTAAGATGCACCTACTACTTGTAGCCGCTGTGCGCTTTCAACACGCGGTTCTGGTTGTAGTGAGAAACCCCCTCGAATCCCGCTCGTTTTCATGACTGGAATCTGCAAAATTAACGGGACTATAACGAGGTTTGACCATACTAGTTGGCGACTGGATTCCTTGGTGTCATTACAGCCAGGACTGAGTGTAGAGAGCCATGATAACAGTGTGAGTGAACAGACTTTTGCCAGACTCGAGTCACCAATTTCACAAATCATGTCTGGAGGTACAATCTTGAGAAGCATCGATATGCCAGGGCGTAAAAATCGTTCCAAACTGTGGTGAGTGAGGTTTCAAGACGGTGAACCGCGCTCGAAATGCCCTGCCAAGATAATTGTTGCAGTTCCGAGAACTCAGTAACCAGTGAGGTTATGCGAAAGTCGATTACGAATAACCCGGGTCTGACAGCTGGAGCATGCAAATATACAGGGTCAATCGTGTGAGTAGCCGTATCAAGCTCGAATTCATTAGATGATCGGGGGCTTCTGTTCGGGCACAAAAGATTCGGGAGGAAAACCTCGCCGGTGACTCGCTTAGCCGCTTGTGCCTCCAGAATATCGTTAGCATCATGTGCCTTAGTTTTTATTCTTGACTCTGGCGACCATATTCAAAAAAAGGTGCACGGCAAACGCTCAATACCAATAGTCTTCTTCCAAGAAAAAACGA
Organism: Metschnikowia gelsemii; assembly: GCA_030561745.1. Taxonomy (NCBI): domain Eukaryota; kingdom Fungi; phylum Ascomycota; class Pichiomycetes; order Serinales; family Metschnikowiaceae; genus Metschnikowia; species Metschnikowia gelsemii. The sequence goes on from JAKTYA010000190.1 coordinate 34,956, forward strand.
CATCGGTAGACAGCGCTTGAATGCAAGCAGTGGCATAACTACTTGGGTCAAAAACACCTCGGGAAATTAATACGAACACTCGAAGCAGATTCGAAAGATATAAATTTGGCTTTAATTCTCGCTGTCTGAGCGAAATTCCACAATCAACAGAATCCAACTAATAATTCAACATGCAATTCAGATCCATCGTTTCCGTTTTGGCTGCCGCCACCGCCGTATCCGCTAATGACCACGGCCATGCCCATGACCACAGCCATGATGTTGGTTCCAGTGCCCCAGCAGGTGCTGCGACTGCCTCGTTGTCGACTTCTGTTGCTGTTTCAAGCGCTCATGCTCACGACCATGCTCATGACCACTCTCACGACGAGACCGCCTCCTCCACTTATACTGGTGGTACTCCAGTCTCCAGTGCTCATGCTCACGACCATGCTCACGACCACTCTCACGACGAGACTGCCTCCTCCACTTACACTGGTGGTGCTCCAGTCTCCAGTGCTCATGCTCACGACCACTCTCACGACGAGACTGCCTCCTCCACTTACACTGGTGGTGCTCCAGTCTCCAGTGCTCATGCTCACGACCACTCTCACGACGAGACTGCCTCCTCCACTTATACTGGTGGTGCTCCAGTCTCCAGTGGCCATGCTCACGACCATGCTCACGACCACTCTCACGACGAGACTGCCTCCTCCACTTACACTGGTGGTGCTCCAGTCTCCAGTGCTCATGCTCACGACCACTCTCACGAAAGTGCTACTACCGTGTCTACTCGTCGCTCCCTGAGTACTTCTGGCCACAGTCACAGCCACGAAACTTCTCACTCCCACTCCCACGGGGACTCCTCTAACTCCAGCAACTCCAACTCCCCCTCTATCATTACCGCTGTTGGTGGCGCTTCCCAATTGGTTGGTGCAGGTGCCTTTGGTATGGCTGTTGCAGCTGGTCTTGCTTTGTTGATTTGATAGACTTTCTTAGCAGCGAGCCTGGCAAGAAAGGCCTAGTTCTTACAAGCTTTAGATAATATTAATACATATTCCTGGATCGGAAATCTCCTATAACATTTATCTTTGTTCAATTGTGCGAGTTCTCTAGCCTCTGACTATAATCTGTTCTCAACTGATGATTTCGGAAGTCGAGCCGCCAATGCAAAATCCGTTTGGTAGACTCTGGCTCGAGTACCAATGCTTGGAAATTTAAGAGTTATATAGTTGATACCAACCAGCCTTTCCTTGAATAGTTCTGGAGATATTCTAACCTACAGGCATTGCGGATGCCATCGACAATCTATGATGCTCTCAAAAGATTCACCGTCAAACAAGTCATCTATGGAAACTCTGAAAACCCTGAGCTTATCGAGAGCAATCCATCCGCCAGTAAAATCAGAGCAAGCTTGCGGGAACTCCCCAAAGAGTCACAAAAGCGACGTGATGAGGGCTTCGTCAAGGTTATTTCTTCCCCTGCCATTTGGGTACGAAGCCGTGATACCTAGCAGCTCTTACCATTCAATCGGACCCCGTCACCCGACGTACAGCTTGCCGCAGCTTCTCGTCGCTATCCTCAGAGACGACGAATTGTCAATCCACGTATCCACCAACCTCGAGTTTGTCGTCCTTGGGACACGCAGCGAAAGGTGATTCAGAATGAACAACAGGGAATCATGTATGTACATGTGCTAAAGTTGTTTTAACTACTATACCCATTGATATTGCTAATAATAATATACACTGTAAGTCAACTGATAACATGCTGTTTTCCAGGCCACGAGCTGCCCAACAGAGAACGGTTTCAAGACGATCATAGCTATTCACAACACTCTTACCACAGTATATCAGACCTAGCAGTCCTTGCTTCACCTCGTCCCTCTTTCTCTCTCTCCCTCTCTCTCTCTCTCTCTCTCTCTCTCTCTCTCTCTCTCTCTCCCTCTCCCTCTCCCTCTCTCTCCCTCTCTCTCCCTCTCTCCAGACCAGTCTACCGGCCCTCTGATACTGGCTGCCATGACGAACGCACCTTTCCAACGAAGCCTGACACAGATGTCTCTGGGCACTTTCCACGGGAGAAGCCCCTAAGTATGGGGTTTTTTAGCGGTATAACTCATTTTTGATTGTTAGCTTCGGTATCTAGTTGGGCTAAACTACAAAATGACCACGAAGACGGTTGGTCGCTACTTATTTACGAATCAAAATCTCCTCAAGAGAGACGGTTATGGGTTTCATTCATAATTGATTGATTTATTGGGCGAATCAATGCATACCTTTAAGGATATGCTCTAACAGTTCTGATAGTTTCATGTATAATCGTTTGTGCTTTGCATACCAAAACCGATTCTTTACCCTCTTTAGAAACTTCACGGCATAAATCGAGTACCTTCAGCTGTGGTTCCGGATCTATATCGTGAGCACTTTTCCATCGTTAATCATCTGATTTCTTGGTTTAGATGCTGCTTTCAAGGTCCAGTTTTCGAATTCAAGGTTGTTCCGGGAAGAAGTCCTCAGCCTGTTTATAAAATTATTGGAGATTGTACGTCCTAATTGTTTCATTCCATAAAAATGCCATCATTGAAGATATGAAGGTGATTCCAACCTCCATGTTGATGATGAGAAACGGAATGAGGAGCAGATTTCCTAGAATCTGCCACGAGAGAATCGTCGAGCACAGGGCAAAATATATATGGTGAGAATAACAGCTTGGGCACGTTTTTGGCAAATTTGAGCCACCCGTGTGTTGGATTCAGCGAAAAGGAGCCACTCGCGTTTTGGTTGAAGCAAACGAAAGCCACTCGTGTCTGGATTTCTAGCATTTAAGAGCCACTCGTGTCTCAAGTACGACGGTCCTCATCAGATAAGCGGCTGAACAATCATAGCGGAGTCTAAAGTATGAATGGTGGAGATGGCCTCAGTGTCAGGAACGAGTTGTCCAAGGTGTAAATTGACAAGTATAGGAGTTAACAGGGCAAGTTATTGAAAAGAACAATAGATGTAACAGATGTTTCTGAATTGTCGAAGTCTTGAAAGAAGGTCGTGAATGCAGTAGTGAATGCCTTGCTGATATAGAACAGGTAATAAGTAGACGGCGAAATGGATGAGGACTGGGACAAACAAAGGAAACAGAATGAGGAGAATAACGTTCCAGAACGTTTCGGGGTGGGCTATCAGAGTTAATCAAGAAAAGCTCCGCCGAATTCACACAGGAAAAAACCAGTGTGCTGAGAAAAAGCAGGAGGGAGAGTCCCTGGTATCAAACATCAACGGTGATTGGTTCATGAAACGGCCGAAGATCAATGAAAGATTGCGCCGGATTAAGTTGGTGGGAATTCAAGACCGTAATATGGCCAGCGATGCGGTGATATAGTAATCCTTGTTCTCAACATTTGTCTGGTGTGACTTCTGGAGACTAGAGAAAACGACACTCAAGTTCAGATTAAGACTCGACATAGGGGCTGGGATGAATCTTGAGCAACTTAATAATAAATGAGCAGATACGAGCACACTTTTCATGATGGAAAAGAATCACGTTTATAGACTTCTTCCGGGAGTCTATCACGTAAAGTCTGATTGCACTAGCTGATCGCAACATTAGAATTATTTCTGCTTTGCTGGGAAGTGATCCAGAAATTACAGAGCCCCAGTTCCTTCCACGATAATGGATAAAAAAACAGCTATCGAAAACAGCTATCGAGGGATATATGGCAGATACAGTCGACACACCAGTGCCAGACTAATTCTAGCAGTCTCAGTATTCTGCGAAGCAAAAGTATATGAACCTTCACACGTATTTTGCTCCACATCTCTCACTGGATGTGTGTTTTCAGTGTAGATGGCAATTTCAGTACCCGCAAAGTCGTTATTTTGTTAGTAGAAGAATGGTTCCACATACATACACAATATATCACTCTCATGTATGATCGGGTTATTATCAGTTCTCAAGTCCCAAAAAAACATCACGGACGAAGCCGGCGCAGTCTACATCTGCAGCGATGTTGAGCCTGAGGCTGATACCGCAATTTCACTTGGCTGAAGAAGTATCAATAGTCAAGGGAAATAAGCATGCATTGAGACATCGAAGACGTTTCAGGCAAGGATGATGAGGCATGTGAGCCTGCGGTGGAATAATGACAAGCGAAGTACAGCTCTTTTACTCAAAAGTGAGGCCGACCCACATCTGCTCTCCACCGCATATGCACATTTCCAGAAGATATAGTTGAATATCAAAACTTTAGCGAGACAACCAAGTTTAAAACTCCTTGTTTGGGCTCTGATGAGAGAGCTTAGACGTGTAGCGTGGCAGGCAGCTGATTGCGAGCTGACTTGTACGAGAAGCAGTGCCACGTACATACAATCAACCCAATGGTAATTTTATTCCAGAAGCAAGCATTCACGTTCTTAGAATCTGCGACAGGAACGGTATAAATACTTCTCATGTTGCAAACTCATCCTCAAATACAGAAAGAATTGGTGATGTAGTCAATAGTGAAAACATATAGTCACGCTACTATATTTCAACAACAGTGTGTTACCGTGGTGTACATTGCCGCTTTTCCAGATACTTTTTGAGTACCTAAATCAATACCTATGGAATCTTGCAGGTATTGGTATGTATCTCTAGCGATGGCGACGGGTAGCGACACGAATAGCCAAAACAACCTTTCGGTGTTTACGTCACGACGGGTCTTTCGTTAAAGAGAAGCCTGGTGACGGCGAGCGACGATAGTCTTTGTCGGTAGCTTGCCAAAAGCAATACCTTGGCAATTCTGGCAAAGCTTCAAGTTCACAGAAACTGGGTAATATAGTTGAGCCAAAATGCTGTTCTTGAATGTAGCATTTTATGAGACTCTGATATCTTGAAATGTTCTGTCGCCTGCTTGACGACAGACACGCGCGTCGCAAGGAGCCTGATTTGACGTCTGTTTCCATAGTTCAATGATCCCTTCGTAAAACAGATGTGAGATCACCGGGAGATTGATCCAAAGTAAATGAAATGCGTTTGGAAGAGAAAGCAATTTGAGATCAAACTGATCTCTAATGGGAAACAAGACCTCTGTTTATGCCGAATAAAGGCCAAATGTGCGCCAAATGTACGCCCAATGTAGGCCAAAAAAAGGCCAAATAAAGGCCAAATGTACACCAAATGTACGCCAAAAGTACGCCCAATGTAGGCCAAAAAAAGGTCAAAAAAAGGTCAAAAAAGGCTAAATAAAGGCAGAATATAGGCCAAATATAGGACCGGGTCTTGAAGGGCCTTGTGAAGTAATGGGATGGAAACCAAAGAAGTAATCTCCAGTCAATACCACCAGCAAGACACACGAGTGCTATACAAGTCCGTAGGGAAAGCCATATTTCCAAGCTCCTTCTTCTCGCAGTCGTTCTTAGAAGAGAGTTCGAGAAGCCAAGAGAAGAGCCCCCACCGAGGAATGACCGAGGCATTCTCCCAAGCTCTGAGTTACCACACGTAGCTGGACCTTAGTCTCAGTGTATCATTCCCTTTGGGTAGCCAGGTCCTCGTCCCTAGCCACGGGTATATCACCGCGCCCTCAAAGTCTTCACTCACGTTGACAGGCTCACATCTCCTGGCGCGAGCTGTAAATTGTTCAACCGCATTCCACGAGACTTATAGGACTGTGTTTCCTGTAATTCTCGGTTACGTTGAATAAGATGGACAGAACGCACCTGTGAAAACTTCTCTATTTGATTCCCACCGACCCATTCGAGAGAAGCTGCAAGTAGCGACGCGTAGCGTGTTGGAATGGACGGAATCAAGCCAGGCACTGGCATCTGTTTGTGGCGTCGCTATAGCAAGAGTACAAGAGAACACCGAGAAGCGCTCACACCTGCGGAAGTAACGATTAGCTATTCTGAACAACACTGGTGGAATCCACCACAAGAACGGTCTAACCGCCTGTGCCGTTCCCTGTGCAACGCTTCAGTACGTTAATTCCCTGGTGCCTCGGTGTTTGAATATGCATAATACGTCAACATATATCATGCTTCACTAGAAGGGAATCTTCAAATGATAAAATCATGGTCGATATAGTCAATGGTAAAAGAATATAGTCAATGGTAAGAGAATATAGTTACGTTCCTATATTTCAACATCACTGATGGAAGTGCTGCCAGCCTGCACCTGGTCATAAGAGACAGGCACACAGGCGATTGCGTCCGGCATCTAGTGCGCGGGTTCCGTGGTATGCGTCATATGAAATGCACCGTGCAATAGATGACTATATGATCTTCCATTGCCCGAATCTGGCCACTCCAAATCCCTTATCCTTGACTCTCACAATATCTGTGTCAATCAAAGCAGTCTCTTGAGGGATTCTCACGAACCCCGCATTTCAGCCTTCATCCTATCCAAAAATACTGGACCACAGATCAGATCACTGACCACATCTATATTCCTCTCTGAGTAGACCCCATGGATTCTCCAGCCACGCCAACTCCAGTGCAGGCGGACGAGGAGATAAGCGTCCCAAGCGGACAAGTGTCTGTGGATTTGGACCTCAATCCCGAATGGGATGATACGGACGAAGGGCGTCCAACAGAAATCAAACCGCAAGCTCAAATCAGACCGGAAACCCCACATGTTGAGGTCGAAAACATCTCGAACCCCGAAGATTCAGTGACTCGACTGCTCTCTTCAGTTCGGTCCAGCGGAAGATTGTTGCCACCGTGTACACAACCTTTTGACGAGGTCTACCGCCAATTCAAAGAAGAGTTTATCCTGGAACACAAGCGCCAAAGCACGCTGATGTTTCAACAGGGCAGTTTTGCCACCTACGTTGAGACTCGGTATCTAAGCATTCAGCGGAAATTCATCAAACATCAGGCGGACGATACAGGTGCCGACCAGTATCCGTTTTCACATTTGGTGCACGATGTGATGGAGACCGTAGACTCTCTTTCGCATCTTCTTCTGGACCAGGACTCGAACTTCGGCCTGGGGGAGTACTTTTTGAAATTTCTCGGGGATCTTGAAGATTGGCTCGCTTATTATACGTTCCCGCCGTTGATCCTGCAGATGCAATCAGACACCCAAAGCTACTCGGAGCTTTTAAGGCTTTGTCAGACCCTTGATGTTCAAGTGTCGTTGTTGATCGATGGTTATGAGCCACCAGATGCCGCTGATGCCAAGGTCACAAAAATGAGCGCCACGGAAGTGATCCGTCTTGCGCCCCTTGTGATGAGATTGCGTATGACGGTGCTTGGGAAGTTGGAGCCTTCACTAACAAAGTTGAATGCGGCTCGCAACGTGCCTGAGAACGACGAGATCTTGACTTTCTGGGAGTTGGAGATCGGCAGGCTTTTTGAGGGGATCATGGAAAGGGTCTAGGCCTTGGTGGAGATCGTCAGGATTAGGCACACAGCAAGAAACTATTCGGGAGGTGAGTTCTAAAGGTGTTTTTCGTATTTTGACTGCATTATCTTTTATCATCTCTAGCGCACTCATGTACGCACTTAATGCGCATGCAACCCGTGCACCTCGGTGCAGAAATACGTCTCTCGCCTACATTGAGAGAACAAGCTGTTGAAGCCTTCATCCATCCCATAGATCTGCCCTTTTTTTATACATGTGGCCGTTTGGATCCGGAGAGAAGAACCCGGCGAACCTCGACCAGGAACTTCCGGCGAATCTCAGGGAGTTTTTCCACAACGCTGATCCTTCGTCCAGACTCCAAGAAAGGCACGATGACCCCAAAGAAATTCAGGTGCAAAAAGTTCTAGATCGCCAGGGCACGGCCTATAATGGGGAATTTGACAACTATAAACGCAGCGAAAGTGCCCGCAAAGCCGCAACCATAAATTGTGCCGAGCTCCAGCAAGCAGTGGTGGCATGTTATCAAGGATGGCTGTTTCTTGGGAACCAGTGCTCTCAGGAGATCGCCCGGACCTCCCAGTGCTTGGAAATCCAACAGCTGGCATTGCGGAAACTCCGATACGAAGATTGCTATAGCGTGCAACACTGTGCAAGTATACGGGCTTTCACAGATAAGCTATTCACCGCGCATTTCGGGCAGTTGGGAGACAACATCGACGACGAGTCTATGGCCCGATTCAACGTGGCCTTGGAAGAGGCGTTCAGCGCGGCGTGGAGGTGATACATCTCTCTGGAGCGCCAAAAGATACATTGATGCTTGATCTGCTGAAATGATTGATTCGGGTGTTTCTTTCTGGGTGGACAAAGAATCGTCCACTTTCATTTCTCGACCTACAACATCCAGAAGCTTCCAGCTGCCCTAAGCCTCGTGACGACTTGAAGTGGAGAACCCCGCTTTCAGGAACTTGTGAACGCAGGACTTGGCATTTTGCCTCCCGCTTTCCCCCAGTGTATATAAACGTGAAGGCCCATCATCATCGCACCACCGTGTCTTTATTTGAATTGAATATTGAACCCACGCCGGGCCACTTGAATTGATTCGCTAGCCTAATCTAATCAATAGTAAAAGCCGGAACCTTGTTACCAATCAAGATAAACCCATATTGTACCACCTAGAGCGATTAGCTATCATAACATCTTGTTCCAAGCACGATTAAATAATCGTGCGCCCCATGTTCCATCATTTTTGCTCATAGCTTTGTGGTAACCTGCCAGAAAGGAGACCGTCTGGTGACGTCTTCAACAGTAGAGGTCAAATCTGTGAAATGCGTGCTGAAATCTTTTCAGTTGACTTTCATTAAGGAAGCTTAATAGGAACTGGAGAAGCTTGGAGAAGACGCCCAGGTAGACCGGACACGTCTCTATGGTAAACAGGAAGTCCAAGCAGGCGGGGCAAGCAGGTAGGGCAAGCAGGTAGGGCAAACAGGTAGGGCAAGCAGGTAAGGCAAACAGGTATTATCTAGACTCACAACGGTACCACGTGCTGTGCTGCGTTAAAATCCATTTGACTCGTACAATGCAAAACCATCTCTCGCCTTCAGGCAGTAACGACTTTGGGAATGCTTAATCCAAGCAGATGTCTGAAGTTATACATAGAAACCCCGCGTTTCCAAGATTCGAAGCATCACATACGTGCAGCTCTACTTCAGCTAGAATCATTCACCAGAATGTGTAAGCATACACAGAGCGACGAACCGTATTCTTTCAGTATAGGACGCAGAACATGGGCATAGGAGATGACACCAATCAGTAATTGAAGAAAGCCCCCACAAGAGAAACGATTCTCAAGCCCTGATTCTAAGGCATATCACCAAGAGAAACTTGTCCCTTGAGAAGATATCCTTGGCCCGGGGCTTTTGGAAATAAACCCATCTCTGGGTAGAATGGTGTCTGTGAAAAGCGTGAGACCAGGAGGCGAATTAGGAGGTAACGATACTGAAAGGAAGACAGACAAGACACGAATCATCAGATGGAGAGAATGCCAGAAGCTGCCCTTCCTTGGCCAGAAGTTCACATTCCTCAGTTAAATGCTCAATGTGGACGACCTGGAAGACCCAGTCCTTTCCTTTCCGCGAAACTTCTCGCAAGTTGGAAGATTATGCCAGGCCCTTCAACTCAGACTCAGCTCAAATTCAACTCAAATTCAACTCAGATTCAACTTCCTTTGGTTGTCTCAAGTGTGTGGATAATTCCAAAGCTTCACGCACAGTGGATGTTGGCGAATGGATATCTTGCTGCTGTGCGTAACCGACGGTTTCCTGGAAAGATGCATCCGGCAAGTTACCATCAACCATTCTCGTACCATTCGTGACACCAGCCATGGGAAGCCGCTCAGACAAACAATTCCACAAAGTCGCTTTACCCGCACCAGAAGCTTCCATCAAAGCAGTAACTTGACCAGGCTTGAGCAAGCCATCGATTTGATTCAAAAGGATCCTATCTTCTGACATAGTTTTCACGCTGTGAGTCAAATTCCATTCAAAAACTAGCGCTCAAATTCGGAAATTTCTGAAAACGCGGAGACCTAAAAAGCCCTGAACGCCATACGCATGATAGCTGGAACCAGGATTGGTCTGGGGTCCGGGCTTCGGTCTTAGACGAGGGAGACTTAGACGAGGGAGGAGCAATAACGGCCGCGAGGTAGGCGGGTAGCTATTCCAGGCGAACCATTAGGCCTGACCAACAACAAATCACGGCAAGCCCCACGCAGCCTAAGCAAGACCATCCTAATGTCGAGTCGGGGAATGCCAAACAATTTGTGATGTCTTCTGTAACTCAACTGCTTCTTGAAAGCAGCGAAACCATCCACTTATACCCAGTCCCAGACCCTTTTTGGCCATTATGGCAAGTATGAGTATCCCCGGAAGTTGTCGTAGATCCATATTGCACAAAGCAAAGAGATTGATTCAAACCAAGAGAAGGCCCCTTAACTGTCCTAGCCTATTTCAGTAAGTCCGTAGACTTCTTCAAATTGTGGGACCGAGGCTTACTTTGAGGGAATCTTCCAAGTCAAAAAATCCAGACAAGTGTTCTCCACCGTTCGCTTTCTACTCACACATTACTCACTTTTATATGGCTTACTTTTGAAAGGCGCACTTTTATATGGCTTACTTTGACATGGCTCACTTTTATAAGGCTCACTTTTATAAGGCTCACTTTTATAAGGCTCACTCTGACATGGCCTAGTCCGACATGGCTCACTCTGACATGGCCTAGTCCGACATGGCTCACTCTGACATGGCCTACTCCGACATGGCTCACTCTGACATGGACATGGCTCACTTTTGTAAGGCTCACTTTTATATGGCTCACTCTGACATGGCTCACTTTTGTAAGGCTCACTTTTATAAGGCTCACTCTGACATGGCTCACTCTGGTGTGGATGCCCGCATGTCGGCAACAAGAAGCTCCCATAACTCTAGTTTTTCCGGATATTTCATCAGCGCCACCAACCCCGACGAGCTAGGAAACACGTAGATCTTTGGCTTATGAGAACAACACGCATGAAAGCGGAGCAAAACAGAAGAGTCTGCCTGTATGCCCCAATTAAAGTTTCTCGAAGTCAACTTATGTTTCGGCAAAAGATATTTGCACACGGCTTCCCATATTCCTTTTCCTATAAAAACAACATATGGTGCTTTTGAGAGATCGAGGTCCGCAAGAAGTCGGGGCACGTTCTGTAGTTTTTCATCACTTGGAAGTTCCAGGGCCCGTTTCGTACATCTGAGGACCAAATCCGTGAACCCAATGCCAAGATCCACAAGTTTACAGTCGTGGGCGGGTGTAGCGCAAGATTTTCCATCTCTGTAAACTTCGCCAAGAAGGCTTGAATGTTCCGCGAGGTCAGGGTTTTGGATATCTAAGACTGCCGATAGCACATCCAGGGCATTAAACAACTTCCAGAACAAGTTCGTGGGATGTGCGTAGTGATGCTGTTTCTTGGAGGATTCCACACCTGGATTGAACCCAGTAAACACTATCGTAACACCCGCTTTTATGGACGGCGGAAGATCTTTGAGAACACCGTTCGAACTACTATCTAAAGTAGGTCTCCGGGTATCCGTTTTCATCGGTCGATTCTTCTTCACAGGCGACGGTTTCGTCACTTTTGGCGAGCTCAAAGCCCCTAGCGCCAGCGGTACTACGTCCAGATCGCCACACTTGAAAGATTGGATGACATCTCGAAGACTAGACATCTAAGGTAAACAGAGGGATACGAACATGTACTACCCTGCTCCAGCTCGGTTATGTGAAGTGAGATACATGAGTGCAGCGAGCAGCGCATCATGCATGTACACAGTGCACTGCAAGATGCACGTGGATGCCCCAGGCAACTCAAAACGCACCTCCGCAGGCTCCGCGCATCGTCGTGGGAGATGTTTTGAACGAACGCGGGAGCGACAGCCTCATCATAACATCTCAAGTATCTCTTCTCAACACATCTGTGGAGTCAATTGGAACACGAAAGGAGACCTGATAAATGCCCGAGATAGTATTAAGATAACTGGCCATTCTGATCCATGAAATTTTATTCCTGACGGCTCAATAAATAAGAAGACTCTGAAAAAAGCAAAAGCGTCACACAAGCATGAGTAAAGACGCACTGACACTGATGTTCGGGCACCTAAATCCCAGCTCTATACCAATTGAGCTAGAGACTTCTACGCCAATCAACTCACAACGACTCCAAGACGCAGAAGACTTCGAGAGAGTGCGGCAGGATCTGGCCGTGGATCCCTTGAATAGCTCCAGGCCTCGAGTGCCGTCTCACTCCATCCTTAAAAAGAACACGAGAGCCCCGCTCAACGAATCTCTATTGACATACAAAGGTAATGAAATTCCACGTGACTCTGGCGAATCTGCTGTCCATAATTCGTCATACTACTCGGCAGCCAATGAAGCATCGAGGAATCCTGTTCTCCAACAATCCCGAGCGCACAAAGTGTACTTTTCACCTACCAAGGAGGTGGTTTCGTACGGTCAGGAAAATGAGGAGGAATTCCAGGTAGATGTCATGAAACTTGAACGGGAGAAGACTGAAAATAATGAGAACTACGAACGCCTTGACACACTTGAAAGTTATGAATTGAACAAGAAATACCAAAAGAACGAAGCCCAAGACAAGCTGTTCTGGGCCTCGGTAGCAGTGGATCCCCGTGTGCCATATGTGATGCTGCTCTATCTCCAGCTATTTTTCAACGTGGTGATGGTTTGTGTGGTGCTTTACCTTCTCTACATATTCGTGGGCACTGTGCAACAAGACATCGCGCATAAAGTCGACATGTACACATCGGATGCGTTACAAGAAATCTCGCTCTGTTCTCGGCAATTCTATCGAAACCGGTGCTCGAACGAAGGCACCAACATGCGTGCCCCTGCGCTTGAAGAGACGTGCATGGCGTTGGAAAAATGCATGAACCGAGACCCGCAGCAGATAGGCAGGTCGAAGATTACTGCAGAGACTTTTGCCGACATTGTCAACGGGTTTCTCCACCCGATCAGTTGGAAGCTGTGCATCATGTTTTCCAGCATGCTCATAGGGGGCGTAATTATCACCAACATCGCCTTTGGCACGTACAGAAGCCGGTCGGGAATTCCCGAGTTCTGCAGAGAATCTGCTGTAGGTTCGTCAATGCACAAAGATGCAAGGCATGGGAATCTGGGTCGAGGGCTTAGGCACCATGAACAGCAGCTAATAACGACAAGTACGCCGCCAAATCCTCAACCGAAACATGGCAACGGCAGCGACAGAGTTGCAGATGACAGCATGTTTTCATTTAACCTGCCGCTTTCGAGCCGAGGCGCGAAACAGACACTCTAACATACATATCGACACGAAAGTGGATGTGAGAGGGGCGCGGACATGAATTTAATTATAAATAGTGTAATGTGTTCTCTACGCAACTAAGCGGGAAGTGGCTTTTACTCTTCTTGTGTATTTTTTGTGCTTTCCTTTCTGTGAGAAACAGGGTGAAGTCGAAATTGGCTGCGTTCTCCGGCGCGTAAACGCAGCGCAATGCAATGCTGTGTAATGTGCCGCAGTCTTACCGTAAAGTAGCGCGGTGTAGTGCGGTGCGGTGCGATGCATCTAAAACTATCCGTAAATATGCTCTGCCACAACTTTACAGCTCCGATAGCATGGACGGCATGCCCCGTAAAATCGTGAAGCGTGAATACTCCCGTTCCGGGTGTAAGGAGTGCAAGCGGCGCAAAATCAAGTGTGACGAGGTGCATCCGTTATGTGGTAATTGTGCTCGAGTTCATGTAGCGTGCGTGTTTCCCGGACCTCACCTCAAAAACAAGCCTCGTCAACGCACTATTCCCCGCAAAAGAGACCCAGTACATACGGAGCCGCCTGATACCAGGCCCTTATCAGCAGCACAATCTCTTATTTCACCACATGAGCTGTATGTTTCGCCTGCAAATGCAGTGACACATGCAGCGGCAACTGTGCCGCCCCCGAGCGAGACCGACATGCTGTTGTTCGAGCACGTTTTTGATGACGCCAATACTTTGGTGCATGGCCTCGCAGATTTCGAGTATCATGCTGAAGCGCCAGTGTTCGGGTCGGCGTCTCCTCCCGCAACAGAACAGCTCGCCGATCTCAAGCCCTTTCATTCGCAGATCATCCTCAATGACGATCCGAAAAAAAATGTGTTTTTCGACGAAAGCGAGCTTGAGGGGTACCTTGAAAACACCGACGTGGGAAGTAATCCCATGCTTGCACAGCTGTGGAACGTGTTCTTCAACAACATGACCGATCCCGTGGCGCATCAGCCTCGGCGCCATGCAAGCAACATGCAGCTCGTGCAGACGGTAATTGACACTTACCAGCTTTCGCCTACTGAACAGATCTATTTCAAAGACATGGTTTTCGGACAAGCGTGTCTCTACTTTTTCCCATTCATCACCGATATCGCCAAAAACCAGGTCATCTACGTTCTTCTCGAGTACCTGATGGTGCTCAAATTCTTGGCCTATGCAATGATGGCCCTCAGTGCGTCGATTCAGTTCACGGTCTCCAAGGACAACACACATGACCAGAACCAGAAGAAGTACACACACGTATGCATGAGGCTTATCGTGCGTGCGTTCACCGACCTCAAAAACAACGAATCATCACTATGGCATATCGAGGGCTTGATTCTCACAGTGTTGCTTCTAACCATGCTCTTTTCAGATATCCGGTCCTCCGATACCACGCAGCGGCCGGTGCTGTGGATCTCTCACTTGAACAGTGCGCGGGCGCTTCTTGTCAAGTACAAAGATCTCAAGGCACAAAGCTCGATGCACCGACCTGAGTCACAGGGCATATTGCTTGCAAAACTGTTTTTCTTTTTCTACGACTGGCACACCACAATGTGTCTACCAGTAGATCAGATTGTGAGTGCAAATCTCAACGATCTCCAGGCTAACGCTGACCGTTTCAATGTCCTGGTAGACGACCAGGACCACGTACGAGCGCTTATGCAATTGAACGTGTTGATTCCGGCATCCAGTGCCAACAGTACCTTCAACACTTTCAATGCCCTGACCCCTGCGATCACAAGAATCAGCTACGAGATCCTCGACACGATTCACCGATCAAATATTGGACTTACAAAGGGAAAGCCTCGCCAGGCGGCGCCTAAGGCCATCACTCGCATAATGTCGCTCATTGATTTGGCGCTCCAGGAAACCGTGGTTCCTGGCGTGTCGTCTGAAAACGGTTACGTGATTCTGCTAGCCAACCCGGCACACCCGGCCCATCCGGACGTGTTAGGGCGCATAGTACTCCCCGATTGTGCCTATGGAATCGATACCGAGGTTCCCGAGCGCACCCATTATTCGTGGTGCGACGTGGTGGTCAAGCTGTATGTGTATTTTCTCTACCTTAAGATTCTCACGTCCCCTGGGCTTCTTCACTTGCCTCGGAGCCACCCACTTATCCAAGGCTTGACCAGCGAAGTCATGAGGCTTCTTTTTTTCGTCAAACACAAGTCTACACTTTCGCCACAAGCGGCCTTGCCCATGTTGGCCTCGAAAAATTACTACTTGTCGCAATGCCTATTCGACCATCGGGCCATAATGATGCAGGTTCCTTTCCGTCTATGTGTAGAACTCACTGATCTGGAGCGCGATTTGGAGATCCTTGAACTTTTTTTTGAGGGCCTAGTGAAAATGGGGTGCGGTAGTGCAGTTGCAGCCGTCGAGAAAACTAGGAGAAACCGCATTGCTTCGAGGAAACGCTTGCTCCAAACTCCTACGCTGCCGGAAAACGCAGATATGGACTATCTGACTAAAATTTTCGACATTTACTGAAATCGACTGAGAATATAAGAGAGGTCTCCTGAAACCTCTGATCCTGTTAATCCTTTAAATCAGTAAGCAGGTAGTGTTTCGCTCTTTGAAGCCATACGGCGACCAAAATAAGTTTCTTGAATGACTGGAAAGCATCGACAAGACACTGCATTATCTGGCGCTTTCTTGCGTGCTTACGCGATGAGTGGAAGTTGCCCTTTTCCGCAGTTTCATCTCTTGTCGCACCACGCACGGAAGCAGCGCAGCTCGCGCAAAACAATTGTGCATGCCAAATCTGGCAAGTTGCCGCGACACGTGCAGCGGCTGCGAAACTACATTTATAGTGAGATGGTTTCGCCTATTCGGGAAAACACATTACCAGACCAATTACCAGACCAATTATGAAAAACAATCTGGTTTTTGAACAGAGCGTGACGGCACAAGCGATGTCCCCGTCTTTGAGGCGGTCCGGATTCTCTGGAATTTTCCGTTTCGCCCGCGCCGCAGACCTCCCGCTTCTTGCCTTGGGCTCCTTGTTAATCATTCTATCAGCAGTGGCCTCACCTATGCAGACGCTCATATACGGTAAAGTTTTCGACCGCCTCTCACAATATCTTCGAGGCGAATATGCGTCGGTGGATGCGTTTCTACACGATTTGCGCGTGCTCATTGCAGCCATGATGGCGCTTGCAGGCGGCCGTCTTCTTTTCGCATGGCTGGGAATCTCTGCTTGGTTGATTGTGGGCGAAAACACTCAAATGACCGCCCGATCGTCCTTGTTTGAAACGCTTCTTCTGAAAGATATTGAATGGCTTGGCACAAAGGAAAATCTCATGGGCTCCCTCACGCTATTCTTCAGATGCATTGAAGAGATCCGGAGCGGCATCTCAGAAAACCTAGGTTTGCTTGTGCAGACCGTCGCTTCCGTGTGCTGTCTTTTCGTCTTGGCGATGATTTCCCTGTGGTCATTGACGCTTATTGTTTGCTGCTCGATTCCCCTATCAGCACTTACAAGCTATGTTTTCGGGACCCTCACTTCGAAATATGCCACGCAGGAAAATCTTCACAATGCCCGTGCATCCAAAATCCTCGACTGGTGTTTCAAGTCGGGCGAAACCGTGCGTGTGCTCAATGGAAAGCTCGTCGACCTTGTACATTTTGGACGTGTGGTGGACGCGTCGGCCATTGCTTTCACGCATATGGCGTTTGCCATCAGTGCCAATGCCGCAATTCTCAAGCTATTGAGTAACTTGGTGGTTTTGGGCGGATTGGCCTTTGGCGAGCATTTGGTGAAAACCGGTCGGTTGGATCTTGGCGACGTCATCACCGCCTTCAGTGCGTGTGTTCTTTTCGGGACCCAAATCTCATCAGTGGGTGACCTTGTGGCTCTTTTGAACAAAGCCCAAGCAAGTTCAAACACCATAGATACGTTGGACTTCGATGACCCGGCGCAGATCTCGCTCTCTATGCCTTTGGAGTCGGCATCGACTGACTTTTCGTGTTTCAGCCACCCTCCGAAAACGCCATGCGAGTATTTCTCAGTGCAAGATCTTGTTTTCCAGTACCGCAACAGTGCCGTGCACGTGATCGAAAAGCTTTCGGCACACTTCACGTCTTTTCAAATGAACTTCATCGTGGGAGAGTCTGGATGTGGAAAATCGACGTTGGCACTGGTTCTTGCGGGCTTTTTGGTCAAATCGCGCGGGGAAATTTCGGTCGATTCCGTAAACTTCGACATCTTGCCACTGGATTGGTTCACGGAAAACATATGCTTCGTCGAACTGCGCCCGCTTGTGTTCGAACGGCTGTTGGCAGAAAACTTACTTCTCGGGACAAATTACAGGTGGCAGCAACTGCAGACGCAAGCAGACGCAGGCGCAGGCGCAGACCCCGCCACGCAAGCGCTTCTCAATGACGCATGTACATTTGCCGACTTGCATGCATTTGTACAGCTGCTCCCACAGAAACTCAACACAGTGTTAGTGTCAAGTGAGTTATCGGGCGGCCAAATCCAAAAAATCGGCTTGGCACGTGCATGGATCGCCAACCGTCCCATTCTAATTTTGGACGAAGCCTTGGGCTCAATTAACCAGAAACTGAAGCTGCAAATCATGGATCGGATCCGTGCTTGGCGCAAAGGTCGTCTCACTCTTGTCATCACACATGATCTCACCGATATTCGAGGCCTGGATTCCGTCCTTGTCATGGAAAAAGGAGGGGTCAAGGCTCGTGGGCTTGCAGATGAATTGCGCACTATCCTTCCAAAACTTGAGTTGATGCCTGTAAAAATGGCACATGATGATGATGCGGATAGTGATGAAGTCGATAAAACCGAAAAACACGGGAATCGGGAAAAAGAATATGTGTCAACGATTGATGAGGCCACGCCTTCTTACGACTACATGCATAACCCGGCCATTCTCCGTGACCTAGAGAAGGTCGTGATGACAACTGGAGTCTCGGATACTCATTCCGATCCACATTCTGGCGTCCCGCAGACGGAAACCATGGGCCTTTTTCGAATCGTGGTATTTTGCTTCAAGACCACAGAAAACAAGGTTCTTATATTTCTCGGCTTGGTGTGCTCGCTTCTTGGTGGTGTGGCCACGCCAGGTCTCTCTTATTGCTTTGCCGAGGTGCTTTCGCTTATTGTACAAACGACATTTTCTGCCTCTCGTGGTAAGTACTCTGTGGTGACGTGGTCGTTGATTATCTTGGCAGTGGCTATAGCAGATCTGGTCGCCACATTTTCCTCACACATGTCGCTCCAGTACGCGCTGGAAAAATGGATTCTCAAGCTCCGAAAGCTATGTTTGGCGAAAATCAACGATCAAGATATGTCGTTTTTTGCCGTGCTGAGACCCACTTATTTAAACACCCTCCTCATGAACGATACCAGAGACTTGCGGAACCTAGTATCACAATTTCTTTCGGGCATTTTGCTAGTCGTCTCGTTAACAGGGCTTGGACTCATTTGGGCTATAGTTATTGGTTGGAAGTTGGCACTTGTTGGTATGTCCTTTGTGCCGCTAGTGTTTTTGGTCACGTTGATGTACAGTCTTCTCTTGCAGAAATACGAGACGGCGTATAAAGACCATGTTGCAGATACAGAGAAGTTCGCTCAAGACGTGATTGCCGCCATGCGTACAGTGAGATCGTTTGGGCTTTCGCAGCAGCTTTCCGCAGAGTACAACACGAAGCTAACCGCCTTGTATCGCGCTGGGTGTAAACGTGCAGTTGCCGGGGGTTTTGGAATCGCACTTCTGGAGCTCTGTATCACGTCTGCAACTGCAACTGTGCTTTATTACGGCATGTATCTTATTGTCCGCCACGAATACACCCAACGCCAAATGATCCAGGTATTGACAATGCTCACATTCACGGTGGCCAGTGCATCGTACCTTATGAAACTGCTTCCTGAAATCACCCGTGGTCAACGTGCGGGCACCTTGATCAAGCGGCTCTTGCACCTCGGAGAGCTGACTATTGAGTGCGGCGGTGCAGAAAAAAGCGCTAGGGTACTCACGCATGGACCCGTCTTCTCGTTTAAGCAAGTTGCATTTGCTTACGCAGACGCAGATGCAAGCGCAAGCACAAGCAAAAAGTCTGTTGCCAATCCACAACTGCATAATCGTGCGTCTAAGCCTGTACTTCGCAGTATGTCGTTCTCAGTTTCCCCCGGTGAGGCCGTGGTGTTGGCTGGTGAGTGTGGGTCGGGAAAATCTACAGTTGCCCTGTTGCTCATGCGTCTTTACCAACAAGACCAAGGGACCATCTCGTACCAGGGCAAGGATATTCGTACCTACGACCCCGAATGGTATAGGAGCTGTGTGGCTCTTGTCAGCCAAGAGCCTAGTTTCTTCGAATCGTCTATCGTTGAAAATCTCTTGTATGGCCTCACAGGAAGCACCCGTGCAACTGCAGAAACATACATCGAAGAGTGTTTGATGGCTGTCAATGCGTTTGATTTTGTAGACACACTCCCGGCAAAATTAAATACCATCTTAGGTAAGGATTGTCTGCTTTCGCTGGGTCAGCTCCAAAGACTTTCAATTGCAAGGGTGTTGCTTCGCAAACCAAAAGTGATCATTTTTGACGAACCCACTTCCCGCTTGGACTCGGAAAATTCAAAGAACATCTCGTCGTTAATATTTGACGATCTTCATACCTACGATCCCTCACTTACAACAATTGTCATCAGCCACGACCCACGTGTCATGGCACAAGCGTCTCGCATATTAATGGTCCGGCAAGGAACAATCGCCGAAGAGGGCACATTCGATAATCTTCTTAATAAGCGAGGGCCCTTTGCAGAGTTCATGAGATAGAACTCTGGTTTTCTTGTATCTTCTTTTTTGTGTATTATATAATAAGTTTTACCATTTCGCGGTTCTCAACATTGAGTGTACATCCTTCGTGGAACTCTATCATGGACACTCATCTAGATTTTCACATTGATGTAGGGCACTTCGACGTCTTCGCCCTCTTTGTCGTCACAACAAATCTCAAGAATCAAGTTCTTCATGTGTGGAGGCACTGGTTTCTTGCTCACCGACTCAATCAACTCGGTAATCTTCATGGTTAATCTTTCGTTTACCTTCTTTGGTGGGAAGAATGAAGCATACAACAAAGTGACTCCATGCGATAACATGGAGATTTCCAATCCTTCCTTCTCCTGAAACCTGTCAAGCAAATCCTTCAATTGAATATCTCCGTGTACCTCAAATCTGTCCCAAATTTGGTCAAACTCCTTGTCATTGTACTTACCTTTCGCAGATTTAACTGGCTCGGAGAAGCCAAAGAATGGAAGAGCTAAATTCACAAAACCGTTTTTGTAAAGCTCAACATCGTCATGCTTAGCAACAACCTTATACAACTCAAGACAGACCAATCCAGTCACCAATGCAGTCGTAGTGGCAATCGCCGGAATGATCTTACCCGCAATAAACTTTGTTTTCGAGGCATCGGCGGTCTCGATACCGTAGTTCAAGGCTCTACAGTTTGATGCAGCAGCAATAAACTCAATGTGATGATTTGTGTCGTCGTCTTTCTCAAATTCAATTGGAGTTAATCTGTAACCTGCCAAAGTGGAAGGCTCGGGCATCGTAGCTACAATTTTCTGGATTTCACTCTCATCGAATGCACCAGAAAGTTTCTTGGCTTCTTCCTCTGCCTCTGCATCACTAGCGGCAATCTTGACACCGGTTTTTGGAACAAATGGCTCTGGAACAAATGAGTCCAATATTTTCTTGTACTCTTCATTGGATGCATTTTGTTCCTTCAACCCGTAGATAAAAGCCAACAAGTTAGCACCTCCTACTATAAAGTTGAAGTGGTCTAGGTTGTTCACATCAAATTCTAACACTTTTGGAGCTCTCTTTGGTCCAGACCAGAATGGAGCTCCATTGGAAGTCTTTGCATCTTCGGGAAAATTGTATAAGAGTTGCTTGATGTCATGGTTAAATTTCGTCTCAAACTCTTGTCTTGCCCACTTGATGCAGTCAGTGAAAGAATAAGGTCTGTTATTCAAGAGGTCAGATATATTTGCCAACGTACCCTTTATATCTGGGTTTTGTTTCAAAGTTTGCTCGACATAGTTTGGCTGACTCAAATATAAGTTCACCGTCTCTGGAGCATCGGCAAAATAACCCTGAAATAACGATTTGGCCCAGGCGATGGTGTGATCAATCTTGTTGGGAAAGGACCTCAACGTACATAAAGGAATGGACTTTTCTGGAGGGTCTTGAGATGAAGAGTATGACTCTGTCAAGTTTGGTATCACGACCTGAGTGTTTCCCTTAGTACCTAAGGTTCCTGACTCAAGTAAAGGCTTCTTGTAGAAGATACAACGACGGTCAACGTAAGTTCTAGCATCCACGTTGTCCAATGCGTTTGTGACAAAGTCCAACGGCGTCCAGAAATCATCTCCAAAAATGTCCTCGGTATCAGGGCCTACCTTATCCAACTTAGGGTGGATTTTACCATTCAAATCTGGATTCATCACCTGGACAGCTTTTGCGGCAATCTCAGATTTATTTCCGCCCACATCCTTGGGCCTGAATAAAAACTGCCTGTTTAAATTTGACTTTTCAATGGAGTCGTTATCAGTGACGATAATTCCACCATCAGGGCCAGAACCTAACCCCATCAAAGCCCAATTCTTAAGCATCTCACAACCAATGGCGCCTGATCCAACGAGGAATACTTTTAAATTTGCAATTGCTTTCTGGTAGTCTGAGCCAAATACGGCAATTTGTCCGTCGTACCTGGATCCCACGGGTTTAGTGTTTTCCTCGGTTCTTGGGTATGTCTCTGTTGAAGGTAAGGACTCCAAGGAATCGAAGTACATGAATTGCTTAACGGGATTGAATTTTGAGGAGCAGCATTTTAAGACTTCCTGCGCAACTAAGCCACCCAAAAAAGCCACCATTCCTGGAATGTCACCCGAAGCCTGAAACGCTAACTCTTTAAGAAGTTTAGCATCCAAGTCTGCATCGCCCAAAACTGCTGGGTTTTGAGCTTTCAATTCCTCGGCATAACGGAAAAGTTCATTAGCATCTTCGGAATTGTATGGACGAGGCAAATGGCCTTGGTGACGAGTTTTGAAAGCATGAAGAGCCTGGAATCCTAAGTGAAGTTGTGGAGGTCTATCGAACTTGGCGAAATCGGAAAAGAGATATTCCGGGTCAACGAGCTGGTCCTTGAGGCTCTTGAACGAGAGTTTGACTGGCATTTTCACCTGCTGGTAGAGCCCGCCTTTAACATAAGAGCCGTAAGAGTCGTCGATGTGAATTTTGAATGCGTAAGGACCCAACACCTCAACCTTATGAGGACTGCCCTCATTGAGTTTGGGCATGCCCACCACCTCGGAGAATTTTACAAAATCGCCATCCTGTAAGCCGTGTCTGGAGTCGTCCAACATGGTGACGGTGCCGTTTTTCTCTATATCCGAAACAATTCCCGTCAATGGCTCCTCGCCGTTCTGGTCAATCACAGGGAAGCTCTCACCAAGATCCACAAATAAGCTGGCGAAGAGCCCGCGCACATCGGCGGCTATGAATCCGATGTCGTTGGCATGAGTGAACTCGTTGATTCTCACCTGGTCTTCCAAGGCGAGATTTGTGGCAACAACGCACTTATATTGGCGCAATGATGCCTCGGAAATATCGTCTACCACCAGAATCGGCACGTACAGATTCAATTCCAGCAATTTCTCCGCGCACGCTGCCGCGGTCGGCTTGCCAAGATCGGCCTCGGTCAAGAAAAATTGGGTGGACAAGTCGTGGATTTTCACAGGCAGCGGATCGTACAAAGCCAAAGATTTGACGCCTGCCAATGCCACATTCTTGGCAATCTCAATACCAAGACCCTTGACGCCGATTACAAGGACATTAGCGTTCTGCATTTTGAGCATGGCCTCCTTACCTAAGACATAGAGTTGTCTGGAGTACAAGCTCTCGTCGATGACGGGCGAGTCGATCTGCATGCTGTCGGCCATTATTTCGGGGTATCTCGTAATGTTCAGCGATAAATTTGGTTCAATAGTATGGATGATGTTGTAATGAATTGAAGCTTTAGAAGGGTTATTGGCGCCAGGAGCAGTTGCGCGAGGTTGCCTTGAAACTTGTGGAGTGGCGTGAACGACACGACCTTTGCGGTCACGTGACTTCTGCAAATGATGAATTTTGACCCGAAATGTGGATTTTTTCATGAATTGCGTTGAACATCCAGGACTCTAGTCCTCAGTCTTCAATGCTGTGGCGAGCGAAGAAAAGGAAATGGCTCTCGTGTGCAAATTTACAGAGTCCTAAGTAGCTTTTTGGAGTCAGTGTCACCGAACCTCCCGCACACCTGTACATCCATCGCTCTTGGTGCATTTACAATGAAACTTCACCACTCTCGAACATTTATTATGAGATAATGTTCGTGAATCGGGCTTTGAAATATTTGCTAAGATTTTCACTTCAGAGAATTTTTAAATCCAGACCTTTCGCGTGTAATAACGATTTTTTACACTGTTGCTGGGTGGCTGGATTCTTAAAGTTCTATATTTTTTCGGACTGTTCGACACCCAACTATTCACGTAATTTACGAGTAATGCGGTAGAAAATGTAAATTAGATTTCCAACACAACAAAACACCATAAAACCTTTAAAAGTTTTAAAAACTCTGGACATTTTATAGTCAAGACCTTTCCCTCGAAACCTAAAGTTTACTGGGAATAAGGCTAAGTCGTTGACGGCAAGCTTTCTGAAATGTTTGATGCTCGTGGCCCGGCTGCAAAGCTGTGCCTTGTTAAGGCCCGAAGTTCGATAGAGTCATTTTGTTACTCTAATTCAAATACAGTGGTAGATCAATTAAGCAGCCGTTCTGTCAACAGAGCCTTTATCTATCAATTGATGCAGTTCTCGAAAACACTCGGACCACTTAGGTGTGCGTATGTGGAAGAGACTTCAAAACTTGACCAAATGTATCAATTGTTGCAGTTCTCGAAAACACTCGGACCACTTAGGTGTGAAGGGTTGGAAAAGAGACTTCAAAACTTGACCAAATCTATCAATTGTTGCAATTCTCAAGAAAAATCAGACCACGAGGATGTGAACGATACCTCATAAAACTTGACCAAATTTATCAATTGTTGCAATTCTCGAAAACACTCGGACCACTTATGTGTGCGTATGTGGAAGAGACTTCAAAACTTGACCAAATTTATCAGTTGTTGCAGTTCTCGAAAACACTCGGACCACTTAGGTGTGAGTGGATGGAAAAGAGACTTCAAAACTTGACCAAATCTATCAATTGTTGCAGTTCTCGAAAACACTCGAGCCACTTAGGTGTGAGTGGATGGAAAAGAGACTTCGAAACTTGACCAAATTCATCAATTGTTGCAGTTCTCGAAAACACTCGGACCACTTATGTGTGCGTATGTGGAAGAGACTTCAAAACTTGACCAAATCTATCAATTGTTGCAGTTCTCGAAAACACTCGAGCCACTTAGGTGTGAGTGGATGGAAAAGAGACTTCAAAACTTGACCAAATTTATCAGTTGTTGCAGTTCTCGAAAATACTCGGACCACTTATGTGTGAAGGGTTGGAAAAAAGACTTCATGCTGCTAAAAACAGAAGTATTCATACCAATCAATTGAGAATTTGTGTAATAGCTGAACCCATGTCTTCATTCAGAGACATAGTTAGACCATTTTTTCACTGAATAAATTTTCAGTTTCCCTAAGGCCGCGTGTGACGATGTTGCATCAGAATAGCCGCTGCTGCTTCCGTAGAGCAAACCGCAAAGATAAAATGGCCTGGAATTCATTAATTTACTTCACAGGAAAGAGCTGCAATTCCTGCTGTGGATCTGCATGGACAGTGGGTAGAGTAAGGAGGAGGAGCTAAGGCTTGAGAAGCGGAGCAGACGTGTCGCAGGTTCTTTCCCTATGGCTTTATAGCTCTTGGCCTCATTTTGATGGCCTCCTATAATATGACTTGTTCTTTCGAAAAAGAAGGAAATCTACCATAAAGTAAAAGCATTTCTGATTATGGCGTAATATCCATTAACCATTTGTCGCCTTTTGATAACCCTCTCATAGACCAGACATCATAGGGCAAGGTCTGTTACACCGTCGAAAGTTATGTGCACTATTGTTTTGAAAACCCTTGTGTGAAGATTATTTGAAAATACCCTGCGATTCAATTACAGATATGGACATTACCCGAGACGGCCCTATACTAGATAATACGTGCAGCAGCATGCTTTTTGACGGTCTGAAACTCATTTTCCAATACCAAACGACCACGAAAAGCCGAGCAAATGGAATACGCCATCACGTGACCCCTGGGCCGGCCTCACTTTCGCGGCCCGCTAAGACCAGTCTTGTCGCCGCATAGACTACTTGGACGCCCCAAAAACCCTTTGAAAACGAGTAATTTGCGGCTTGTTTTTCTATTGCGATGAAGCTTTTGGCCAATTTTGCTGCTGTGCTCTCGCTTGGCGTTCTCGGCCCGGTTTTGGCCGGGCTGTCGGGTGATCTCGGAGACAGAAATAGTTTGCAAGGACAGGACCAGAAGCTCGGAGATTCTGGCGAGAAAGATGATGCCACAAGTGCCAGAAAAACAGAGAAAAGTGGGGACAAAGAAGACCGGAAACTCCCGGAGGAATTGACCCAGGACACTTTCGACAAATTCACCGCGGAGTCTTTGACGTTTGTGGAGTTCTATTCTCCGTATTGCTCTCATTGTAAGCTGCTAGCGCCGATATGGGAAGAGGCGTTTTTCCTAACCGAGGAGGAGCAGGCGGCCACAAAGATCCACATGCGCCAAGTAAATTGCGTGGAAAGTGGAGACTTGTGTAGCAGGGAAGACATCAACTTCTACCCGAACTTACGGCTCTATGTCCCCGAGAAAAACCCAGGCACCGGGCGTGTGCTGCGGTTCGTGGATTCCTTTCCCGCGGCGCTCTCGAGAACTCCGGAAAACTTTCGAAAATACATGAAAACGGCGGTTGCAGAGCACGACGCCAACGCCTTAGACTTGCCCAGCTTATCTGAACGCATGGACATCGACTTGGGCATGCGCGTAGTAGCCGGCGAGGCCGAGGAGCCGTATTTTGTGGCGCTTTACTCGGCCAGCGATGACGAATTTGATCACGAAAAATTTCCCTATAGCTGCAAGGGTTGCGTGGAGCACCGGAAAGTCTGGGATAGACTCTCGAACCTTGTAGCCACCTCGGCTAAAACTGCTCACTTGAACTGCCACTCGCATCCTACGTTCTGCGAAAAATTGGGCTTTGCCGACTGGGGCCACCTGGCGAAATCCCTTTCGCCTCGGTATCTCATGTTCGTGCCAAAAAGCGCCGGCCTTATTCGCTTCGACTACACGGGTAAACCGACACTTCTCGAAATGAAGGAATATGTGCTCAAGTTGGGGGCCAACTGGAGATATGAGGAAGTGACTACGCGTGGCTTAGAGGATGAAGGATTTTTGAAAACAGAGCTTTCGGAGGAACCACAGGATTTATACTACCCTCTCTCAAACAAATTGGCGTTAGTCTTTGCCTACGATTTTCAAACAACTACACCAGAAGACAAGGCTATCATGCCATACTTGTTGGAGATGGTAACGAAGTTGCCTTTTGATATCAGTTTGTTTGCGACTAACAGCCCTAAGCTCGACAGTATCCTCGAGTACCAGGCCAAGGGCTTGACGCAGTACGTGAATTCCGACAGCACTTTTGCTCACATTCCTTTCGACCGACCATTGTATCTATCAACGAGCTTGACTTCAAAGCCAACGCTTTACATCTTTAAGGAGAACTCTCTAGTTCCCGCAATCTACCAAAACTTTGCATTGGAGGACATGCGTGATGCTCCTAAGATCGAGAACTTCGTGAGAAAAAATATGTTCCCATTGTATGGCGAATTGACTCCCAAAAACTTCAACTCGTATTTCCTAAAGAAGGGAAAGAAGAACAAGCAAAATGCAAAGGTGGTGATCACGTTTTTGAACACTAATGACGCAACTGCGATAAAGAACACATTATTCGACTTATCCATGGTGGCACATCAGTATCATGTGGAGAAAAACCGCTATTACTACAATGACCTTACAAGAAAAAGAGACAAAAAGAGTCAAAAAGTGGCGGAGATGAAGGCTAATAAAGCAAGCACCCCTGATGTTATCCAAGCAATGCGTGAACTGGTCCCCCATCTCTTTGACCACAATCAAGTTCTATTTACATATGTGGACATGGTGCAATTCCCTGATTTTGCTAAAGAGTTTGGCTTCAATATCGACGGAAGAGAGTATAAGTCAGGTGACACTATCGTTGTATCCAAAGCTCAAAAATTCTACTGGGACACGGATTTCAAGGGTGCTCAACTCACCACTGATCGTCAAGAATTGCGTAGTGTTTTGAAGTATTTGCTAAGCCCGAGTCTTGCGCCTGCCAAAGCGAAGTTGCCTTCAAAGCTCGTCGGCAGTCCTTACCATAGACACCTTCGTCATGCAGATGCTCTCCACCAGTATGGGTTCTTCGGGTACATCTTGTTCATTCTGGTAATATTTTTGGCGTACCAGTTGATAAAGAAGGTACTCGCGAGACCAGCGCACAAAAGAGGGGGTATTATTGGAAACGTACTCGCGAAAAGTGATTGAGCAAGTCTCTTTGACGGAGGGTTTGATAGAACCATCTAAAAACTAGACGATTTTCCTGATGTTGATCATTCACTGCCCAGGACTATAAAGTAAAGGGGACATTGGCCGTACTGCTCTATTAAAAGGAATAATTATTCTAGTACATGTCTCATGCGCGAGTCTGCTTCGAGAACCTTGCGGTAACTTGCGCTGATCTGTTCTAGAGAATAATCCGTGCCAGGTACCCCCGACACTCTACTATATGGAGGAATGACAGACTTTGCCGGGACCACAGTGCCATCCTCAATTATACAGCAGTCGTTGATCACACTGAGCTCCCCTAAGGTACACCGTTTGCCCACATATACACGATTTCCGACTTGAATCAGCCTCACTACAGACTCGGCGCCGATCGTCGTATAGTTGCCCACCTTGATATCAGCGAATACAGTCTGTTCAGAGGTGAGTTTTGCACGCGGAGGGTCAATGAGACATCGCGGACCAAGATAAGTATATTTGCCTAACACTATTGTTGGCAGATTTGATGACGCGGTAGTCACGTCTCCATTCAACGTGCAACTATCACAAATGGTGCAGTTTTCCGAGATAGAGATTCGGTGGGCACCTTTGATGGCAGCCAGGCGCGAGATTCGGTTTCCTGTGCCCGTTTCAATCCAGTCATCCATAGTGAAAAACGTCTAAAAAGGATTTAGGGTACCGCTCAAGCAGACCTAAGACTGTACGCATTGCAAGGCGTATCTGCAGTATGTACGGTATGCGGTCGAGAAAGATTGGGAATCATGAGTTTATGGAGTCTAATTTGCCCAGAGTAACCCATGATTTTTGAGCAAAGATAGAGATTATTACTTGTCCTGCCAAAATGACCTTTATTAGAACTTGGACAAGAAAATGGCGCGCCACTGATCCTGAGGCCACGTCAACCGCCTGCGAAGGCTTGGACTCCTGTGAAGTGGTTAATGGCCTCCGAATGATTATGCTTTTATTGGGCTTTCAATGTGGTTCAAGTTTCATGTCTTTGTCTTCTAGAAAATTACCCGCTCAGGCATTTTTCGTATGCACTTATGCGCAAGGAACCATACTTGAAATTCGTGAGAGGGAACGCGATTACTCATGAAGGATGCGATCCATCCAACCTTGAGGTGGTTCATCAATTTGTTCCCCGAAGAATACTTTGAATATGATTGAAGTCCAGGTCTTGGCTTTTTGAGACTTGGGACGACGGAAGATAGTGGCTCGATTAGAAGTGGTGGTTCATCAATCTGTTCCTCAGAGAATACTTTGATCCATATTAATGGATGCCAAAAGTATGATCGAAGTCCAGGTCTTGGCTTTTTGAGACTTGGGACGACGGAAGATAGTGGCTCGATTAGAAGTGGTGGTTCATCAATCTGTTCCTCAGAGAATACTTTGATCCATATTAATGGATGCCAAAAGTATGATCGAAGTCCAGGTCTTGGCTTTTTGAGACTTGGGACGACGGAAGATAGTGGCTCGATTAGAAGTGGTGGTTCATCAATCTGTTCCTCAGAGAATACTTTGATCCATATTAATGGATGCCAAAAGTATGATCGAAGTCCAGGTCTTGGCTTTTTAAGACTTGGGACGACGGAAGATAGTGGCTCGATTAGAAGTGTTATGATATTAGACACGGGATAGGCCATTTGCAGATCAACATGTTTTCGAAAGAACAAAACAAGAGTACTAAATGAGGAGCAACAGAAACCTTGATGGACTTTCTTCACCAGTCCTTCTGACAAAGACTAACTACACTAGCCAATGGCGACACTAGTATTACTCATAGAACAGTGGAAAGTTTCCAAGCAATCACAGAGCTTGGATTGCTTCTAGCCCTATGGGATGTCCACTTATCAATCGGACAATGCTATTTGACCTAAACAGCCGATGAGTTCAGGGGTCGCAAGCCTGATAACTCTGCGGAGATGGGATATGGGGTACGTCGCATATTATTGCTTTTGACCCCATCATGTTTTGCACCACGTATTATGTCGTGTGTGCATAACTTAGCAATATATAACTTGGCAACACTGTTTATTACCTTCAGACTGCCACTTATTGGCGGCCGTTGCAGGCCTTCGCACTCACATTTTCAGGCACAGCACACTCAAGGTTCTGAGCGTGCGAAGATATGGACGCGCCCTTTGATGCAGTACACATTATATGCCGTACCCAATACATCCATTATTTCTAACACTATTCATACTTCATAATAGCGTAAATAATTTGAAGTAAAAGAAAGAAAAATGTAATCCTCCTCCGAACTTTCCGGTATCAAGCAGCAAGTCATTTCCTGATTTTGCGCAGGTCCTCTATGAACTCACCACTGATTGGAGACACCAGGGCACCATGCAGGACCGAAAGGGTCCAACACGTCCACGTTCTACGCGGTAAAGCGTAATAACTCTCCTACATTCCGTTTTTGGTAAATCCTCCAGAACTACCGCACGTGACTTACTTCCTCCCTTCGTGGTTTTCAAATGCAGGTGCATGAGTAAAAAAGAAACGACTACAGCGAAAAGTAAACAAACAAACCAAAAGAAATTGCCTCGC
>JAKTYA010000191.1:0-64971 GCA_030561745.1 Metschnikowia gelsemii
CATCTACCCTTTACGTCCCTAAAATATCACGTGATTTTTTAAAAAAACCCTTCTAAAAGTACCTCTTGGTAACCCTAATAAAAGTCATTTATCCCTAAGATACTCACGTTATATACGCATGGAAAAAGCGTCCGAATGCAGTACATAACTTGGGAAATACCTCGTTCGGCCCTGGCCTGCACAAGAGGCCAGTTAACATGACCACACATTATGACTAAAAACTTGTAAATTACCCTCGAATACGCTTATTCTGATACTTATCATCTCTTTCTCTTATGGGGATGATTTATGCTTTTTATCGCGTCGGGAATTCGCGTGGAAATTTAAGACACGCTGACGACACCAAGAACACATGACTAACGAAAAAAATAAAAAGTAATTTGTGATTAAAAATCTCACAGATTGTAAATCATGATAGTTTGAGACCACTTATACTTTACGATGACTCAGTTTGGACGAAATGAGAGCTACTAGTGGTAATTTTGTTCTCCCTCGCCCACGGATCAAAACTTTAAACTTATCGAGGGTCGAGGCCCCGAGAGTTTCGCGCCTATCGAGGTGGATTATAACGAGGGATCACTGTATAATTCGAAAAGTTAATTGTTTTAACAACACCGCTCGTAGACATCATTTGCTTCATTTCTCTGCTTGGGAAACCTAAATCAGACCCAGTGTAACTGGGAAAATTTATTTTCATTGAGGTAGGAGCGTGGGAACCAAAGGTGTACTGTTAGGTTTTCTATAGTTGTATATAGTTTTCGTCACTAGGCTGAGCCCAGGGGCATCCTTCAATACACATGTATCTATCAAAAAAAAAAGAGGTTATACGATCTTGAAAGGGAAATTCGGCGTGTTGATGGGCACTTATGATCGAGAAATTTATTTCATATTTGTCATGTGTTGGTTGATCCAATGGTAGCTCCAGCATTGTATATTATAAGTTGGTTGCTCCTCTCATTACAAGGGAGGAGCTGCGAGCTATATATATTGTAAAAACGAACACACGTACAAATTACTGACGCCGATGAACCCCTTAGCTTGTACAGGCCAAATATGATACCTGTAAATATTGAAAGTAGTGTGTTACTAGACTACCCGCTGCTTGGGTAAAATGTCAACAAGCAAAGACTTCTTGATATTGCCCAAATCCAAACCATTTTTTGATTTATATTCTTGAATATTGTTGAAAAATTTATCAAACAAGAAGCTTGTGTCCAAAGGTCCACCTTTGGCTTCCGGATGAAATTGGGTGGAAAATATTGGCTTGGACTTGTGTTGCATACCTTCGTTGGACAAATCGTTCAAATTTGTGAAGTAAGGAACCCAATCGGAAGGTAATGTTGCTTCATCAACAGCATACCCATGATTCTGGGAAGTGATATGACATTTACCAGAAAGTAAATCCAAAGCTGGAATATTGTGAGCCCTGTTGCCATACTTCAATTTTACTGTTTTGGCACCAGAAGCCAAAGCTAACAATTGATGACCTAAACAAATTCCAAAGATTGGCAAATCTTCAAACTTTTGCATCACAGAGCTAAGACTCAGGATAGTTGGGGCACAGTGAGTAGGATCTCCAGGTCCGTTGGAGATAAAAATACCATCAAACTTGTCGGCAATTTCTTGGATAGGGTAATCATAGGGGAATACCGTCAAAGAGGCACCTCTTTGCACAAGACATCTCAAAATATTCTCTTTGGCACCACAATCAAGAACAGCAACGTGATAGCCTTTATCGTATTTGTCGG
Source organism: Metschnikowia gelsemii (assembly GCA_030561745.1). Classification (NCBI taxonomy): domain Eukaryota; kingdom Fungi; phylum Ascomycota; class Pichiomycetes; order Serinales; family Metschnikowiaceae; genus Metschnikowia; species Metschnikowia gelsemii. The sequence continues at coordinate 1,749 of JAKTYA010000191.1, forward strand.
GACATGAGACATGGAATGGTGTCTTTGTCGTGACCTTACTCACTAAATTCACAGCCCCTGGATCCTCAAAGGCCGCATCCTCATCAGCATCGTATTCTTCACCAATTGTTATCTTGGCTAATGAAGATCCTTTATCTCTCAAATAGGTCACTAATTGTCTTGTGTCAACACCCGTGATTGCAGCGACACCAGAACGTTGGCACCATTGCTGAAGTGATTCTACTGCAGTCCAGTGGGAATATTGCATAGCGACATCCGCCACAACAATTCCAATGCATTGTACCAGTGGAGACTCGAGATGTTTCAAAAGATTGTATTCATCCTTGGCTGAGGATGAAGGGACCCCATAGTTACCAATCAAAGGCTGAGTGAAACACAAGATCTGTCCTTTATAAGAAGGATCAGTCATTGACTCTGGATAGCCGACCAAAGATGTTGTGAAAACAGCCTCACCACTTATGTTCTTGTTGGCTCCAAATGAATAGCCGTTGAAGACAGGCCCATTCTTGATAGTGAGGGTGGCTCTGTCCAACAGTGAACTGCTGGAAAAAGTGCTAGTTTTGTTTGTTGCTAAGGAACGCTTGAAAACGGGTCCTCTAATAAGACTTATACCAAACTTTCTGAGCATTATGAATAATAATTTTTAAAGATATTTCTGCTGACCTTGTAATTCAAAAAAAAGAAAAGTATATCGGGGAAAAATAAGACTCAGAGATAACCCACCGCGGCATCGACAAGTGATTACCGAATCGGGAAGGCGCGAGAAAACTTTTATGGCCAATCAAATTTTAGGCTTTGGTTACATCATTGGGATTACATTAATGACTAATTCCATGTTTAAGCGAGTCATAATGAAAGAAAATTTATCAAATCGACCGCAATTATTCACAATCATTGAAGGCCTAAAAGTTGGAAAATATAATTTTGTATTCAGTACTTGTGAAAACTTCAAACAATCTGAAACCTAGCTCCAAAATTGAATATAGTATTTTATTAACATTGAGGAAATCGAGGAATGCAAGATCAGTAATAAAGTCCAAACGCGACCCTGATACTTTTTCTCGCCACTACTATTATCACCACTGTTGGTTTAATGACACGTTACTCAGATGCTTCATTACTATTGTTTACTTTGTTTCATTTTCATGTGTAAAATTGAAAATGGTCACCAAAACTACGGGTTCATTTATTTTTATAAACTCAGTATCTTTGGTCGTCATTTTTCTTCTTGGTTTATATGTGAAGAAAAATGTGTATTCTTGTAGAGCGGCTTGAACATCAGGCATTCATGGAAATTTGCTGCAAAGTCATTTTTGAGAAGAGCCGATCATAGCACAAGAGCAGAGCTGAAATTCGGACCACATCCTCTCTTTACAGCAAAGTTCAACAGTATCAAATAAAAAAAAGGTCATGTCACCATCGATGTACCGACTTTCCCGTAGTGAAGAGAAACGTGCGCCTGGTTTCACTTGATACTTAATGTAGACCACAATAGCAAGGTCGGGAGCAGCGTATCTGTGCTCATCCCCATTGAAATTTCACAGGTGGTAACCTAACAGACATCTTGAGTTCTATTGTACTTACGATGCATCTAAAAATTCGCCCGCTACTCAACGCTTCGAAGCAGATAGGACCTTTAAATTTACTGAGTGGGAATCATCAATATCCGAATCAGCCCCAAGACCGGCAAGCTTTCCGTCCGCAAGCCGAGAGAATCAACTAGTGATACCCTTAGATACGTTCGTGACATGACTGCGCATATCTGCACTGCCGTCACACACTTTACGCACAATTAAGCTTGGATCATATGTAGTAACTTATTTCATTAGAAAGTGAGCCACCCGACCCGCGGGCCAGAAGACTCATACACGGTGATGCTGAATATGGAAATGTGATTCTAACGCCACCATTAGTGGACACGACACAGCTTCTCAATGTAGATTTATTTAAGAAACGTTGATCAAATCCGAAGAATAGTACTGCTCAAATATCTTTAGTTCACTTTCGATTTACGTGACCGTGCGTGCTTTACCACACAGTACAGTCTGCGCACAAGTGCGCTGGCCCGCAGACCAGGGGTGGCCCGCTTTCTAGTGGTATAGGTTATGTGCAACAGTGGTGATCTTGAAGCGAGGAATGAAAATACACCACCCTGAAAAGATTCATATTTTCCCTACGTTGGCTTAATAATATCTGTCCAGATGTCCCATGTCAACATTCCAGGATCGTTCGGATTTGGCTCTATGTCCTTGACATGGACACCAGATCCCAAATCCGAAAAAGAATCAATTGAGGTGATAAAACATGCGCTTGATAATCACGATGTGAAATTTATAAATGGCGGCGAGTTTTACGGACCAGACTTCATCAATTTAAAATACTTAGGCGCATTTTGGAGACAGTACGGCAAAGAATACTCAGATCTTATTATAAGCGTAAAGGGGGGTATCGATGTAAACACTTTGACACCAGATGGTTCCAAAGACTCGATTGCACGTTCCATTCGAAACTTCGCCTCTTTCTTTCCGAAGGATAAACTCCAAAGGCCTAAGTTGATTTTCGAAATTGCAAGAGTTGACCCGAAAACTCCTTACGAGAAAACAATTGGTTACATTAATGAATTTATTATAGATGGCGTGATTGATGGAATTTCTCTTTCCGAAGTGGGGATAAGCTCGATAGATAAAGCCATAAGCATAGCACCGATCAGTGCTGTTGAGGTTGAATTCTCACTTTTGTGTCAAGACATAATTTACAATGGAGTAATGCAAAAAGCAGCGGAAGAAAATCTAACAATTGTGGCTTATTCTCCTTTGTGCCGGGGATTTTTAACAGATAAGTCGGCAAAAGACTTTCAGGCCTTCTTCAACTTATCGCACCAACCAGGAGACGTTAGAGGTCACCTCGATAGATTTTCTGAGAAAAACTTCCCCGAAAACCTGAAAGCTGTCAGAAAACTAAAAGAATACGCTCAGTTGAAACAGACCTCACTCGAGTCGTTGGCCTTATCATGGATCATGGCTTTCAGCGAGCTCGAAGATTATAATGGCATCAAGAAATACCCTAAGATTATCCCAATTCCTAGTGGCAGTAGTGCGGGGAAAATTGACCAAAATTTGGGACTGATTTTCTCGTTAAGTAAAGAGGATTTGCATGAAATCAAGGCAATTACGGACTCTTTTGAAGTGAAAGGTTTAAGATATAATGATAAAGTGAAACATCTTGATTTCGCATAGCATCAAGCGTTGATCAATTTTTTTCAAATTCATTTTCAGAATTCCTCCGTGTGCTCATTTGCTCATTTGCGTTAAGTTTAGCCCACGAGAACCGGAACCAGAAGTTTGATCACATTTTGTGAGTCTTCTCCACCTCTAAATTTGACAAGCACATGAATTGCGTAAAGCCTTCCAACAAGACAGCTTTGAAAGCTTGGTGGGAGTGTTATGCTATTCTTGTTAACAACTTTTATAGGAAGCTTCAACGACTTTGACCAGAGAACTGTATCGAAATCCACCTTTTCGCCTGTCCAATTATCATTACCGAAATGAGGCGACGAATGAATATTTTGAAAGTAGTCTTTGAGCGTGTCTTTCTTGATCCCCAATTTGCTTAAGCCCTTAAGATATGAATAAGTATTCTGTGATATATATGTTTTAGTTTCTCTCAAAAACAGGATATATCGGTTCACAGTATCTTTCAACCGCAGTAGGTTTTGTTTCGTAATTTCCACATCATCGTGTTGAATCACTGCTCCTGAAATTTGGGGCTTTGTGTAGAAAAAATCGTGCTCAAAAGAAAGGGGAATAGGATAGTCTGTGCGATAGGACCAACATATGACCTCAAAATCAACCAGTGAAATGACCGGAGGTTTGATGCTATCAGAGGAAGTTTTGAAATGTAACTCAATTTCAATATCTTGAATCACACTGCTTTCAGTACGATTGTACAATTCCAGCATATTGCTATTCACAGGCATAAGCAGTAGTGGCTCATCCTTGAAAGAATTGGATGAAAAAGACGCAGATGCTCGTTTTCCGTTGTTATACTTTTCGATCAATCGAGGAGACCCGTATGGCAAAAGCTTATCGGGGACCGCAACACAGAGCATCATCTCTCCGATCTTGGTAGTTGACAGTAATAATCGCTTTTTCTTCTTCGCGTAAATATCGATACTTTCATTGGAAAATACAATGTTTTTTGACTCCATTTTTCTTATCGCCTCTTCTGAAAAATATTGAGGGGACCCATTTGTCTTCGCGGGTCGGATTTGACTGCTGAAGTCAACAGCGGCATGATTGGCGAAAAGATGCTTTCGTTTAAGTTCATCATCCGTGAATTCCATTTTGTCTAGTGCTGACTGGATCTCTTGTTCTATGGTCAAATTCATTCGTTCGATAAATTGCCAAGTTTGCCTTTTTGCAAGACCAGAGTAAAGAATACCATCAATACCAACCGAGTCAAAAGTGTCATACCCAAAAAGACCGTACGCCCTGCTGTAATTTGCAACTTGATTCCTCACATCTGGTATAAATCTCAAGAAGAATTGGGCACTTTGAGAGACAACATACTGCAGAGCATTTTTCGGATCGTTGATGTCATTAGTAGATATCGGAACTCGTTGATCTTTGGTGTGTAGCTTGTCAATAAATTTTGCTTCGATCGCGTACGAGACACTCACATCGTCAAAAGAATAATCTCTGAGCTTTATCGGAGAGCCTCTCGAATTCAAAAAGCCATACCCGAGGGCTTTGTTGACTTCAATGGTACTTGCTCTCTTGTGAAAAGCGGTGCAGTCGAGACCGAATGATGGAGGTGGCATCGTATGCCTCAAAACGCTATGCGGACAAGCGTTATCTAGAAGCATTTCGGGGAACTTGAACATGATGAACTTTTTGTACCTCGATTTTGGTTTCAAGATTCTGTTATTCGGCAACCCAATGATACAACCATCGAATTCATCGACTGATAGGTATTCGTATTCTATACCTGCAGAGCTAGGTATCAGAGCATCATTAAAACTGGCATTTAGGTCATACATTTTTAAAACCTTTTTTTGAAGAATAGTTTGTGGTTTTAGCGTATGACCTTTCATCGTGGCATAAACAGCTTTGATGGTACATTCCAAACTCACTGTGAAGATCCCAAAATCAACCTTCTCGTCCAGGTTGTTAGAAATTACTAGGTATCCATGAATCGCGTCCCCACTTGAGTACTCTTTGAGTTTTGTTTCCAATTCGCTGGGTCCATTAGGAGACGGAACATCTTTCGTAACATATATTTCAATGGTCAATGGCGAGCTTTTAGCATGGGGAAGCATATCAATATTGTCAAGAACGGAATTCCCGTAGCTTTCATGGGTCAAAATTCCTGAAGCCATTGGAGTCCTGCAAGGACTATGTCCCTGAACCTCCGGGTTTTGTGTCACCAGTTGATGTGAGATTTCTCTCAGCCTTGAATTAATTTGCAAACCTTCTTCTGCGTCGTTTTCAGAGAAAAGATATTGACCCTCGTACTCGTTACTTCCGTCATTATCCTCGTCGTTATTTTCTTCGTTTATATCGAGATTCACTAGGTTTCGAGATGCAGAGTCAAGAACAGCTCGCGTATCAGATCCAGACCGCGACCCTGTTCGACAGGGAGACTCGGTTTCATAAACAGGAGGGTTGCCTAGATTTGCTTCGTCGAACTCAAAATCATTTCTCTTCAATGTGGATTGAAACATTTGAAAAGACGGGAGGATGTCAAAATACTCAGTACGCGTATCCGTGGAGCATGTAGCCAAATCCATACCGGGACTCCCAAGCCTGTCAATTTGCTTTTGGAGATGCTTTGCGGGTTTATATGGTTGGTTTTGCGTGTTTTGCTTTGGTTTCATGGGTAAGTTATGTAAAATAGACAGTTTCAACGAATACAGATCCTGCGATGATGTGCTTGGGGTCATAGCGGGAGATGACTCAGACAATTCCACATCTTCGTATGTTGGGGGGTCAGCTGGTGGACATTTAGGATCGGAAGAACGATTTTCGGGAGTCATTGGTACTAAAGAAGGAATAGTTCATGTGTTTGTGTACTTTAAAATATTTTGTTTTTCTAACCTCCCTTTAAATGATCTTTTGTCTCTATGCAGAGAAATTGCTGGACCCTACATGGTCGGAATAATGGAGTAGATAATTTTGTAACTTCAACAAATTTAATGTATATTATACTATAGAGAAGAGACTTGCGGTTAGTAACATCGATGGATACGATCAATTATTAAAAATTAAGAGAAAACGTAGAATCTGGTCAGACTGACATGCAAATCGAATTTAGTTTTTGAGGTATCATTCTTGAATCAAACTGCTAAGAATCATCACGATTTTTTTTCCCGATACGAAAGACATACCTTTGATTGTTAGTATTCATGGATTCCCAATTTGAGTAACGTAACACTTCGTCGCATTGAATTGTTCAGGAACCACGGCCGGTCAAGGCCGAGTATTTCATCAAAGTGCGGTGATTACAAGTCACCGCAAACAGTAGACCGTCGTGAAAAAGTGGTAAATCATCATATAATCAGCACGTCTGTTACGTAAAACTTCATTGACCCACATAGGGTCTTATAATCTGATGGACATACCTTTAAGACTGGCTGACATTTCTCCATGTCCCCAGCTCCTATTCTCGATGCTTCACAAGCTATCAGACATAAAATATCTCTTCTTTCTCGTTAGAGTCGGACATATGCTTGTCTATAATTTGATATCATCTTTTAACCTCGAGGCACTGAAAATAGTAGCAAAAGAAAATGCAAATGCAGTTGGCTCTTTCGAGCCTGACAAGTCATTTAAGAATTTAAAACCTGAGACTGTTAATAATTAGTCTGTACACGTAATTCGGTTGAACGACATCATTGAAATGATTCAGAAAGGCATGAATGGTAATAAAAATGGGTTGTCATCTACGGGAAACCCGATTCAGACTCGTCATCTAGAAAATCATCATCATATCTCAAAGACATAGTTATTATGAGAACATACCATGGGAACACTCTGTTTTGGTTAGAAAATTTCAGAATAAGAAGACCAATAATAATAAAAGTTCACTCAGTCTTGATGGGTTTCTGAGGCCCACCATTTATGCGTTGTCACTCATAAAATATTCAGTGCCCAGTGCAGTATTTCCTCCTTGAACAGCATGGTTTGCGGACATACCTAAAATGTTAGTGATGGAATCTTTAGATTCGAACGTCATATTCAGAAATTATGCAAAAACTTATAATCCTTAAAATTTCAGTTGGTAATTCCAGCTTTGTTTTTGTTGTATCATCACAATGACATCGGCCGCAAGGGCGTTTCTACCACACAAGGTAACATACTCAAATAATGTTTAGTCTAGACATGTTAGTTCTCAGCTGTTAAGTTTCCTTGAAGGTTTTGAAAGATGATTCCTCAGTAAGCCATGCATTATAATGTTGTGATCATTCTGAAAAGTCACAAACTCTAGTTTGATTTGATTATTTGGATCATCAGCGAATCGTTTTTCATTTTTATGGTTTTATTGTGCACATACGTTTTTTGCCTAAAAAGGGGTGTAGTGATGGTAGTGCAAAGCTTCTTCGCTGATTTCTTTCGCATTTTATATGCATTTTGTTGAAGTGCGGGTAACAGCTCGATGATGGGGTTGACAAAATCAGCATGGACTGCGTGCAGCAATGAGCTGTAATCTACCAAAACAAAATTATTTTGAAATCAGTAGAATTTATCAAATTACATTGGATTTGGTTTACGCGTGATAGATAAGGCGTGTAAATATCAAACTTGAATTGGGAGAAGAAGTGTAGAAAATTGATATGAGGTATCAAGAAAGCTATATCTCCCATTAATGTATACACTTATGATTTCTGTCTATTTGCGTGGTTTTCCACATTCTGTTGAAACCTTGGGTTTGTAGCGCTGAAATTTGGTGGCACAGGCATCATAGGCATCATGGGAAATGGCGTTCCTGTTGCCGGTATCATGGGATTGGCAATGTCGGGTCGTTTGTTAATGGAACTGTCATCATCCAATGCCTCGCTCGATGAGCGCTTAAGGAAGGACGGGTCTTGTAGACCTAGCAGGTCTATATAATTGCTTAGTTCCTTTTCAAAAGAGTCATTGGGAACAAGAGAATCAATGAATACATCTTCGTTACCGCAGTTGGGACAATGAAAATCATTTTCAATCAACTCCTGTTCCAATTCGGATTGATTGTAGTTGAAGCTTGTCAATTTTTTTAGCGCAGCTTCATTCTGACAACAAGGTGTCATTCTAATAGGGCCTTTGAGAACCTTGGGTTCAGGAGAGAGGGGATTTAAGAATTCCCTCTTGTTGTCAGCTACTACTCGATTTGCAACGTTTTGCTCGAATTGCCGTTGGGCCTTCAAGGCTGCGCTTTGCTGCTTCTCTTGATACAGTGTCCACGTCTTCGAATCAGCGAAAGTCATCACATAATCCCCGTCTTCTGTTATCATATATGTATTACCTTGTGAATCAACCAAATCTCCATTGTCATCGGTATGGATACCGCTTTCATTATTGTCTGGATTTTGTAATCTGTATTCAACAGTCTCTTTTGAAATAGTTTTCATATAACTTTTTGGTATACCAGTTGTTTTCTTGATCTTCTTACCCTCAAAATTAGGATCTGAATTAGTTGGGCAATTTTTAATCCAGTGGTCTTTACCTCCGCATCGATAACAAACATATCCAGGTGGAGGTAAGTCTTTCGCACCCGATTTGTAGTGTACTACCTTATGCTGAGAGAGCTCATCCTGAGCTTGCGCCCATACATTCGATTGATTCTCAAACATTATCTTGATTCTGTCGGCCTCGCTTATATTTTCGTCAATACTAGATTCTGGCTTGATGGTAGAAAACTTTTGCGTTGCCGCTTGCGGCTTAAATTTAGCTATCCTTGGTCGGCCCGAAACATAGCGGGAAGCCGATTGGGATCGACCATTAAACACAGAAATAGGGGATCGTTTTGCTATGACAAAAGTAGACCTAGGAATGACATCTTGATCGTTCTCGTATTCTTGATCAATCTGCTCCAGATGAAAAAGCCTGAGCATGAAGTCCAGGCCTTGGCCAAGCTGGTTTTGTGCAATTATTTCATGTTTCAAGTCAAAAACATTGATACCTGTACCGTCAAAGTAGATTGTAGACTGGTTCTTCTGATGAATGAATCGATAGAATATTGTGGAAGACATGATTCAGCTTTTGACTAATGTTCCTGACTTGTGCTTCAAGTTTGTATGGCAGATTTCACTGCGCGCACATCTGGGAAGGTATAAAAGGATTTCCTTTCCACGATTTGTAAACAGATCCAAATAGATTAATATAACATATTTCAAAGAAAAGCGAGACCACAATCTGTTCAAATTTCGTGAAACTGAGTCCCTCCTCAATTCAATTAGTTTCATAATTTTCGAAGTGTGCAACATCCTGTTGTCGATAACATATACAGAGGACCATTTTGGTTCACGACCCGTACACCAAGAATGACTTGAAAAAACAACGAACACTCTCAAAGAATACTAGTCGATAATCTTCACCAAAATGAAGCCATTTATTGCGTCACATATTGTTGGTTATGATTCCCATTTACCAATTAAACATGTGAAGCTTCCACTCAAATATTATTCGGGGGCAACCGGGAAAGATGTCCTTGACGTTTATGCGAGTAGCTGCTTGAGTTATAGCGAGTTCATTGACCTATCATCTCAAAAGGGCCATTTCTTTTCCCTCGTCCAAGTTGGTATTACCAAGGATATGAAACGTTTTAGATTAACTCCAATACTTACTGATGAACCGACCTCCTTGGGTTTTCAATTTCAATCCTTGGAGTTTCTGCTACCACACCCTATCATTGGGAAAGGCACATTCACCTACTATTTTGTTCCTCTGTCTTCAGAAGAGGAACCTTGTATCATCATTGATGTTCTTGACGAGAATTATCTCTTATTGACATTTCGTATCGATCTCAGTGATTTCCTTATGGGTAATGTGAAAAACCGTCTAGTGTTGGACAACTTTAATGAGTGGATCAATATATCCGTTCCATATTCGTTCGAATTGCGCTCATCTCCCTTCTTGATGAAATCTTTGAATGCCTCCAATATCATTGTATCTATGAATGATGGCAGTATTTTGCATTTCCAGAGATCTCAACCGTTATCGTCAATCGATATTTTCAACTTCAGTGATCTCGCTCCCTTGGTATCGCTTAATTTTGTAGGGAACCTTTTTTTAACTGCAAAAAAGGAAGAAGCCTCTATTGGCGGTCTCTCGTGCAATACAATTATTGATCTTGCGCAATTGAACGATGTTGAATTTGTTACATTGAGTTTGAAGAAGTCTGTAAAAGTCTATAATATCAAGACACACAGACAAACTAAAGACTTCTCTGAGTTGCCTGCATCAAAAGGGAACCTTGAATGGCTTACAAATATCCCCAATAAATACTTCCAGATTCATGGATCCGCATCGCAACGAACCTTATCTTTATTGCTACCAAGAGAGGGAGAAGCGGATGGCGAAGCAGCTTATGGGTTCATAAACTGGGATATTTCAGCTGGAAACCTTGGCAAATGTGAAATACTTTGCTTGGGCGGTAACCACGTTAATTCTAGTGGTACAACAAATGGTGATTCGAAGAGTTTAAGGATACAAGACTTCCAAATAGTCGAAAGTGACACCGGTGTTGAATATTATGTCCTATACAAATCCAACACCTTCAGTGAGATCGTGTGCTTCAATCAAGATAAGGGCTCGAAAAACATTACTCTGATAACAAAGTCACTCCCTCAACAAGCATCAGTCTTTACCGAACTCGGCAGTCATCGTGAGAGCCAATATTACTTGAACATAATCTTCAATTCAGGTATGTGTGACCAACGAATGGTCCAATCGGCACTAGACATCTTCATTAAAAATTCTGAAGAAACACCATCTTTTAATGACGCTATGTCCTTTCGCCAGAAGGTGACTCTGGCCATTGCTTTTATCAGCAAATCCAAGGGCATTTCGGAAACTTCTTCATGGTACAAGTTTACTTTGATCTGCTTTGAATTTAGGAGATCCAGTCAAGAATCATTATCAATAACAATTCAATCAGACCTCATATTATGCGCAGAGGTTAATGGTGTTGGTGTCTACAGGCAAGCACATCCATTTGAAGAAAGCTTCCATGGGCTCGGCAACGACAATCTTACAAACCTACTCAAGTCGGTATCTTCGAAGTTGTCTGTTAAAACCCTCAATCGCATCTTAAAGGAAATTGGGTCAATACAAACAATTGATTTACCTAAGGCTGGTGATCTTGCGTCCAGATATCTCAGTGGCAAGATAGCAGATGAAGAGATAGCCATATTGATGGAGCTGTTAGACTCGATACCAAATGTTGTTGACCAAATCAACAATCTCATCGCAAAAACCCCTCTTCTTGATTATGACACTGACTTTGATGTCCATCCTGCTGCAGGAGAAGGATTAGGGTTGCTTTCTATGCTTTTTGCAATCGACACTTTTGAATCTATTAGAAAATGTCATGAAGCCCTTTTGATAAATCTCCTTGTTTTGTTGTTGCTTAGTGAGGTAAACGAGGCAATTATAGAATTCATGAATCTGATTGTGACGAAATTAAGTGGGTACAGTCTTATGTCTGAGATATTCAATATCTGTTTTTCATCATCTGGGTCTTCCGGCCCGATTGAACAGTCCACAATTTCTCTCAAGGAAAATTCAATTTTCTGGGGCATTGCTGTGAAAAATAACACGACTCTTCAACATTTGATTCAAAGCAAAACTTATAACTCTGCTTTTGACTACTATGCAAATCATGTCCTTATCCAAAAGGTTGACGAAACTATCCTTGAAGTTGTCATTGACTTGTTGAATCGAGGCGAGAGTGTGATTGTGTTGAATGATTTTGTGCCAAGAATGAATCAGACATCGTCCGTTAATTCACTCTTGATCGGCATCACTTACCTTCTTAATCGCGAGTTTGATTTATTCCACAAAACGCTTATAAACTATAAGGTCTTTGAGCAGGTGAATAACAATGATACTAAAGCAATCTTGTTGAATCATTTGGAACACAGCACCTCTGTTCGGGAATTCTTAACTGGTATTTACATTGGTCCTTCAGACAGTGTAATAACAAAATCGAATTATTATCATCAGTTGGCCCAATTAGTAAAGAGATATGAAAAATCCTTTGGACCTGTCAAGTTATATGCTCCACTTAGTTCGTCAGAAAAACAGTCATTGCTTGAACTATCGTTAAGTTTAGAGACCACTGCTGTTCAAACTCTTCAAGGCTCTGATGAAGCACTTGCGTTGTCACATCTTGCCGGTTTGTATCTTCGCAATCAATTTGACATTGCCGTTGATTTAAGAGATTTCAAACAGGCCGCTGCCAGTCTTGCCGAGCTCAAGAGCATGTCAAGTAGAAGTGAATTCAAACTCTTTTTCACTAAGATCATGAAAGCTATGATCAAGTTTCACGAATTTGATAAGCTTTTTGCTTCAGGCAAAGATAATATTTTCTCAGCAAATTATCTCTTGGTCGATTCCATTTTGCTTGATCATGCAAACGAAGATCTTGTCCTCTCAAACTCTTTAAAATGTTATGAGTTACTTTACTCTTGGAGACTTCTTGGAGCATCTCTGAATCACATACACAAGTGCTCTCTTGTCGATAAAAGAGGAGCGGCGGAGGCCTTATACGTGTTCATTACCAGGTTCCAAATTGAAAAAGATAACCTCGGATCCGATTCTGAACAATCGGAGGATTTCCAACAGTTTAAGTTAAAGATTTTGGAGCTATACAAAATCATATTGACAACCTTGAAAACATTTGCTCATGAGGAGGACATGTGGATTAGGAAGAGGGGAGCCAACAAGAGTTTGAATGTCATCAAGTTGAATGAGTTGAATTTAGAATATTTTTGTTGGTTGAAAGATCTAGAAGGAGACTTCAACTAGAATTGGTTGGCCCTGAGTATACATCCCATCAACCGATATTTGCCTTCATATTTCCACCTCCCTTGGGGTTATCGTCTTTCCAATCATCCCATCGGCGTTTGCGCAATTCTTCGTCGCTATTGTCAGTTTCATCCTCGCTTTCAGATTGAGCCGCATCATTCGAGCTGCTGGCCATCTTTCCATTAGATAATTCATAATCTAAATATTCCTCAATTGACATTGATGGCAACACCTGCCCCGTTCCAAAAACTTCCTGCCGGAGCTTTTGTTTATTACCTGTAACCACAAACGGCTGCAAGATTTTTCCCTGTTTGTTAATTAAATCGGAAATCTCTGTTTTTCGCCTGGGGTTTGATTCCAATCTCGGAGTGTAATCAAATTCACTGACTTGAGATTTTGCTTCCTGTCTGCGATCGTCTCTTGGTTGTGAGCCGCGAGTGCATTCTTCACTCTCAAAAAATTGAAGCTCCATAGCTATAAGCTCCAACTCTCTAAAAGCATTGAGAGAGAAAAGTCTCAACTGATCAACATATAGTGACCGAACGGCGTCTTCATCTAAAGCTTGAAAAACATCCCCTTCTGAAGTATCGTGAGATAGGTCACCGTGAGTAGCATAGTATTCATCGAGGACAGTGAGTCTTTCCCGATATGATTTTTCTAATTGATAGTTGGCAATTTTACTAGCTCTTCTCAGAGTTGGTTCGCCACCGGACGCGATTATGTCTTCGTTAGAAGGATTGTAGGAAATTTTAAAAGAGTTAAGAGTGCTCAGTTGCTCAGCGGACAAAATATCATGAAAGGATTCCACTAGTGTTAGGAACTCCAAGATTTTGACCTTCGCTTTTCTTAAATTGGTAGGCTTGATAATTGAACGGTCCAGAGACCCAGTCTGATAGTTTTCGTTAAAATCTGTTAACAATTTTTGGTACAACGTAGCTTCATAGTAGGGGAGCGTAGCAAATGGCAAATATATCGTATTGATTTCACTCAAATTTTCGTTACTACTGAATAATGAAAGACTTCTCACTATAGATTGGAGAGTATCAAGTTGTTTCAATGCATCAAGTACATTTCGCTGAAAATGTTCCGAGTCTTGTCTTTGCGAAGACTGCTCAAGACTTAAGCACTTCTTGACTATAAGATTGAATTTCCCTCTCACTGTGAGCTCACCCTTTTTGGACGACATTTGTATATGGTGGTAGATTTTCTATCCTGTTAATGAAGTCCCTTCAGGACCTTTAGCATTCCGCACCTTGTAGGTAGCCTGGTTCTAAAACATTACCACCCGTACACCACGACAGTCCATGAAACTTTAGAGACGAAGTCAATTCCGATTTACAATAATTTCAGGGCCCGTATTGAGAATAGTCACGCAGACACTATGAGTTCACCAGCTTACTATGAGCTCTACAGAAGGAGTGCAATTGGAAGTGCTTTGGCCGACGCACTTGACACGTTGATCAGTGACGAAAAGATACAGCCACAGCTTGCGATGAAAATTTTGAATAACTTCGATCGGATAATTTCGGAAAGTTTGAAGGCAGAAAGGGGTTTATGCAAGTCAAAAATATCTTTCAAGGGAGATTTGCACACATACCGGTTCTGTGATGATGTGTGGACTTTTATCATCAAAAATGTGTCCATTAAAATGACAGATGTATCAAACAATGATGGCAATGATAGTGATCTTTCGGCCGAAAAGTTTAAAATTGTTGCTTGCAATTCTCGAAAAGCGGGCGAAACTTAGAATACTTAGTGAAAGGATGTCTGTGATTTATAAGGAGCTATCTGGAATAACTCTCTTACTGGGGTATTTTAATCACGCTTCGTGACGCATAAAAACCTACTCTAGCCAATACATTGACACGTTCTCTGAGTTATCTGAAAATTTCGGCTCACAAGTTTACCATCCATTACTAAAATGACATATTTAATTGGCCGAATACATCTAGAATCTCGAAATAAATTTCACAAAATGGCTCGCAATCCGGTCCACATCTTGTCGTTCTCGACACTAAAAATAGGTCTCAATTCAATGTCATCAAAGCCCAAACCAATTCGAACCTCGTAATCAGCTTTATACAAATGCCGTATTTTCAAATAATCTACGTAGTATGAAGCTGAGTCTTTTGACGAGAGTATGAGTTTACCAACGTCGGGGCTCCAGATCTCAAAAGGACTTCTTCAAGGCCCATTTACTTTTTCAATTGCTCTTTCAACGTACAAGCCTTGTGGGGCTATATAGAAGTGAACCGTTTCAGCTCCATCGTAGTCGCTCATATTTCGATCGTCACATTGACTTCTTTCTCGTCAAGGGACACATTTAGCTCGGAAAGCTTAAAAGTGGTATAAGATTTTCCGTAACCAGACTGGAATGCAAACTGCCTTTGTAAAAGAACTTTTGCATCCGTAAGCCATGGCAATTCAACCAGTTTCTCTGACTGGGTAACAACATATTAGTTTAAGGATTTACTTTCAAAACGGCAGTCACCAATACATTGGTCGATCAAATCAAGTCCATACCAGGTCTATCAAACCCTTCAAACTCCTTTTAGAGATTCAAACCAATAGTTAATAAAACTTCATCAACTTTTGATGCTGAATAAATGGCTTATTGAATTTGAGTTTTTGCATTCATGATCTCGCGAAGGCCCACAGAAACATAGCCACCAAAGTCTACATCCGATATTTTTGGCTTGTAGTTGTCTTGGGAGGTCCAAATTTTACTCGTAGCTTTTAAGTTTATCCGTATTTCAAGAATTAAGAAAGAATCTTCTCAACTATTTCAGCTCCGAAAAAAGAGCTTCCAGGAGGTTGATTTTGTTCATTATCAACAACTCACACATCGTCAACAAACAATTGTGCAACACCGGAAAAAGTAAGCGAAGGTTACTAGCAGCATTATTCATAGGGACTGAGTTTTGTGGTGAAATCTGGGTAGTATATATCGCTTAGTATCTGGATATGAGTATAATCAAACATTATCATTGGAGAAGTATTCCACTGAATATCATTTAAACGATGTCTTACTTTTTCTATGTGGGCCTAATCAGAAAACATGACATCGAAACCACGCTCTTCCGTCAAAGAAATTTCGAGCAGCTGATCCCTGGTAAAGCATTGTACAACAGCTCAGGGCATACAACGGAGCTTTTCCGAGCATTTCTAAGATCAAATCAAATGGAGTGTTATATATTTTGTTAGTGACAACGTAGAGCCTCCTCCACGACAGGCCTTTTGTTTAGCATTAGTACCGGTGACCGCAATCCTTTCATCTTTTTTTGAGTGGAAGCAAGCCGTTCTCGTTTTTTCAAAAGATGGACTTCATTACTCTAGCTTCTAATATATGATTTAGTTCTCTTCTGCCATTTTTTACGACTGTGAACCTAGTACCTCATTACAAACTCAAAACTATTTCTCACACGATCACCAAACCAGTTCCATTCATCTCTCAAATTATCACTTTAGGACTTTTTGTCTTGAGAAACGTGTTCCCCATTCACTTTACTGAAAGCTTCATGAACGAAGCTGGATCCGAGTACTTGAAAGCTCTCCGGAACGACTCCAAGTATTTTTTCAATTTAATTTGAGTCCGAGGCCGCTTCTTTGTGCTCCAAATCATTAAAGACATAGTGCTTGATAGCAGATACGATATCGTTGTCTTGCGTCCCTATAATAATAGCCACGGAAACCATTCCTGAAGAAAGAGATACTTCGAAAAGAATTCAAACCCCATGCCACCTTTAGGTCCTTTTCTAATATTTGCAGTAGAGCCAAGAATACAGCTTGCAGAACTGCCGTTGCTTCGCTAAATTTGAGCGCTCCTTCTTTATACAACAACTCTTGATTGAGTGAGTCTACCATGCCGGTCCTACATTGAAAACACGCAAAGGGGTCACCGATGCAAAACTTGGTACCTCTCAGCCCATTTGGGCCTTCCGAACGACGAGCGGAAGGAATCGCCGATCCTAAGACAGGGCGCGTGTGCCAAAGATCAGTGGGTTGGATTAGACCAATCTTCTCACTTTTCAAAAAAGTTTTGTTCCACGTTTATGTCCGCCATTTTGATGATCAGCCTCCAGATTGTCTTAAGAAAAAACTATTCTAATGATGTTTTCAATTATTCATTTTCTCGGTGAATTTTGAAAGCCAAATAGGCTTCTTAATCATTGGAAGCTAAAAAAGTTACTCAAGGAAATGTAGCTCTGCCAAACCAGGTGAATAAACCGGGACAAACAGCGAATTGGGCTTTATGTCCCTTCAAACAAATCTTGAGTGTGGATGGCTGCCACATTTTCGAAACTGTTTTGCTTTAGCAATTTTTTTCATTTGAAGATCTCTGAGTTTTAGGCTTTCCTACTGTACGCCAAGCCACTTTTCCGGCGTACTTGAGTATAGGGCCTTCAAAATCTTTATTCTTTGATTATTCTGACTGACTTGAAATTATGAATGATCTTCGATTTATGGAAAAAATAGCTAGCTAAAACAAAACTTTATACCATCGGAATGTCTCAGGGCAGACCAGAGCTGAAGCTTATCACTGCCCATTTACCTGACGCAGTCCAAAACTCACCAATCTCGTTCCCCATAGATTTATATGTATTCATCAATTTTTCATTTAACCCAGCTGGCAAACCAACAACGACATCTGCTTTACAAGTACGTAATGCCAAGACTGGAAGACCCGCAGAATTCAAATCCTGGATCGCTGTCGTAAATGGAGTCGTCTTATCCCACTGCAAGTCCCCGGTTAGCTTTCTGTAGTTCAAGTCACCCTTGAAAATAACAAGGCTTGACTTTTTCAACTCTTCAAAAAGATCTCCAACTTTTGGAATATTCCAGAAATTTTCGTAAGAGGTCCAAAAGGGGTGATGTTGGATCGAGATCTTTCCTTGAGAAACCAAAGACTTAACCTTTGAGCTGAGATAATCGATCGCTTTTTTATCTTCATGAGAACCATGAATTTCAGCAAAAAATTCAACATTCGTCAATTGCTCAATCAAATGCTCAAAGTCCTTTGGCATGGTGTCACTCACGAACCATGGGATTTCCTTGCAGTGTAAAACTACAGAACCAGCTATGTCAGAGTCAAGTAGAAATAAAGATAAACAAATATCAGCAAAGAGCTCAAACCCCGAATTATCCAAAATTATGTCGACGCGCTTTCTTGAATCTCCATTCAACTGTTCCCATGCTTGAGGAGCATCGTTGACAATAATCTTTTCCTCGTTCTTTTTACGAACTTCGGCCCCTTGAACGCTTTTAATATCTTCCAACGTTACATTGCCAGCAAGAAGTGACAAGTCGGTAGCATTGCCCCATAGAGAAATATCAATGAATTCATAGAACAAAAGTTCCAATGTCGCCTTATCAATAAATTCACTCTCCAATTGTGCAGACAATGTTTCGTACCTCTTGCAAAGCTCTAAAACTCCAAAGGAGGATTGCTGGAAAGCCGTGTTCTTGGAATTTTCAAAGGCATCAAATTCCTTGAGATGGATGGTCTGTTTGAACCAAAGATCAAGCAATTGATACAAATAACACTCCAAATACAACCACGGTCCAGTAAGCCACGTGACCTTCTTGTGGCGGTTATGCTTCTCCAATTCCAAATTGTAAATGGAAAGCTCGGGCTTGAGTTGAATTTCCAGTTGTTCAAACGGCTTTACGAGACCATCCTCGCGAAACTGTTTCAAGAGATCGTTCAACTTCGAGGTCACTATCTCGCCACATTTTCTTGCGTGTGGTGCATCTTTAATGTGCGAGGCAATGTCATCGATAGCACCTTTTAAAATTGTGGGCCATCTCTTGTGCACCGTGGGATAGGCAAACGACTTAGGATCATCATTGTAGGATGGAAGCGGAAAGGACATTTCGATAGAGGTTAAAAATAGTGGGAGCAATGAGATCTTTGGCAAAAATTTGGGAGAAATTCTGAAGAATCTAGTAGATGACGAAATTGTGCTTCGCCAACAGGAGGCAAATATGCTTATATGCCGAATTGCCAAGGGCACTAATTGCCGATTGCTTACATATTAAGTGATAACATAACTTTGGAATACTTAGACTAAAACAATAACCACGAGGTTGCAAGTAAAAGCGGCTAGCCGCAAGAAAGTGAAAGAGTGAAAGACCAAAACAATAATATACATAATCGAATCTAAATTCAGGGCATGTTTACTGTCTCTTAGCGTACTCGGCCTTCTCTTTCTCGTATCTCTTCTTGTCAGTAGCAGCCTTGTTCTCGTAAGGAACCTTTTCGTCGGCATTTAAAGCCTTCCATTTTTCCCCCAACATCTTGCCGACTTGACCGAAGGTGATGCCTGGGTTTTCAGCTCTAACGATGTCTCTGTTCTCATTAGCGAAAAACATATAAGCAGACAAGGATCTCTTTGGAGCATCTGGATCCTTCTTTTTTCTAGACGACTTCTTTTTTTCAGTAGACATTTCTAATTAACGTTAGTATACAACTCCACTTGGCATATAAATGTTGAGCCAAACATGTTTGCAACTCGCACCGGCAACAGTACTTGTGAAAAAAGCATGTGTCAAGAAACTTCGTATCAAAAGCGAAGCTAAAGCTATAGTGCATTGACCAGTTGTTGATACACATCCTATGTTTCTAAAAAAAAAGGATAAAGTCTCAGTGAAGTCTCAGTTAAGATCGTCTTCATTTCGATTTTTCGCATTTTGTTAGATTGCAAAAGAAAGTATTCTTCGTGTTTGGCATTGACTCAATAAAAACCTTTCAAGATTTCCGGAGACGACGAGTAAATCCTCAGGCAACAAGCAAAAGGAGTCCAACACCAGCTCAAATAATCGGTGTATATTAAATGGAAACTGGCTCGTTTAATGCTTTAGCCAAGAAGGCTGACTTTGATGCGCGCGGCGCGGTTTGTTGTTTGTAGATTGTTCACATACTAGCTTATAGTGTAGTTTACTATGAGGAAAAATTTAGTAGCAACTTTGCTTGCGAGGGAGGTGAACCCACCCTATATAGTGGGAATGGCTTGGGCGCGACGATAGTGATGGGTAATGCGCAGGACGTGAGTAAAAACCAGACCATGTAAATTTGCTGCTTTTTGGTGCGCCCAAGTAGTTCCTCGCGGCACGATCCCGGGCGAGGTTTAGGCTGCAATACACGTAATCTATTGTTTACAGATACTTTTCTCAGAGTGATTTGAACTTGATGTTCTTCTTCTCTTGTTGATATTTCGAATTTTTCTCTCATCAATCGTTATGCGTAAAGCATAGTGCTGGTCAATTTCACATTTGAGATAGCTTCCCTCTTGTACGTGACATTCCTGTAATTTTATCTGAATGAACGCGGGGCAACATGTAAATCTCCATTGCGAGTTTTATCGGCAACGTAGCTCGCTCGCTCGCCCGCGACTAGCCAAAAGCCATAAAATTCGCCATTGAGCCTAATTATATTGTGGGTTAAGATTAGACTGTACAGTAATCCCGAGTTATACACTCTTTAATGGGATCCCCCGCAACTTGGCTCACATAATCGTGCAAAACATTTTTGCTTGATAGATTAGAGATTTTATCTTCCAAGAATAATGTCAGGAAAATAATCATTCCGAAGTATTTTGAATCTCATAGAGCCTTAGTTTGGACGGCAATTGATCATTAATAATATTTTAAGGCAATTCGATTTCAAACGTTTCCTGTTTGATCGAGGTTCGTCTGAAATCATGTGATTTAGAACCACTCTCGCAAAAAATAAAGATCTCCTTTTCCATTTCCGTTTGAAGCAGAATTTCAAGTCACAGATGATCATTAGATGCATTTTAATCATAAAATTTCACTAGGACTTTCGAGCTATATTATTTTTACTCGCTTGAAATACACTAAGAAAAAGTTACTGCTCAATGTATGTAAGATTATCGTCTGCGTGGATCCCTCGCAACATGGCTCAAATTTGCGCACAAAAAATGTATTCAACTAGCGGGGTTTCCTTGGAGTTAGGAGAGGTTTACGTCCCACCAAATCGCGAAAACGAGAGAAAAAATGCCTGTATGCGATATATGACTTGCGAATACCTCGTTGCGCTCTGGCCAACACCAGAGGTCAGTTATCATCTTGTTTACTTATGGTTGTGATTTATGCTTTTTATCGCGTGACGAATTTAAGTGAAAATTCAAGACACGCTAACAACACCAAGAACTAAGTAATTTGCGATTTAAAGTCTCGCAGATTGAAGATTATGATCGTTTCAGACCACAACTTCGAAACATATCGAGGTTCGTGGGTCCCTCGATAATTTTCCGGCTTTATATGGTATGAGTCACATGTATTGCAACAGGAATTTTCAGGTCGAACGAGAGTCATGGGTTTAGCGCTTATCGAGGTGGATTATAACGAGGGATCACTGTACAGATAATAGGCCATGTATTTAGGTCAATATCTTTTACATAAGAAATTCAAAATAGCCATCTCTTTCTGAGAGGTAAATGTGTTTCACAGAAATTCACTGACATAGGGCAGGCCCTCGGGACTAATCCATCTTCAGAAAAATTGCCGGTCAATAGCCCCAGCCTTTACAGGCCGATATGGCAAACCTAACCGCTTATTAGTTATGGACATGTCACTAAGGCATCAAGAGAAATCTGCTTCTGGGAGAAAAATGGATAGTGTGTTACTAACCGGATAGCCAGGTTGATAGTTAAATTGGTTATTAGGAGTCAGCTCTTCTTAACGTCGAAGATATGATCTTTCGAAAAGGTACATCTGGAAGGAGAAAATACCTTCAGCTGGTCAGAGTTTTACATTCCACACACGGTTCTAAGTCTCTAAACAAGCCCATTGGTCAACATCCAACGTAGAAAAAAGCCTCAACTAAGGTGTTCTGTACACAAGTAATATTGAAGATATTATGGCTCTGTAGTGAGGTACAGACACTGGGCCTCAACAAAGTCTGGCAAAGGTGCATCTTTCCAGGTTTACAGAAAGCAAGCGCGTCACCGCGGCTAAACTCCCATCTTGCGACTTTGTCCCTGTCTCAATTCGGATTCCGGGGAGTCTTTATGAAGCATGAGAGTCACCAATCTCTAAACAATTGTTATTCCAACAATTTTTATTTTCATCCCCTATTCTTCATTTGTGGTCATTTTCATTGATAGAAGCTCAGATTCGCTTGTGTAAATCGCAGGTGTATTATAAGTAGAGATGACGATTTCGATAGAGTCGTATGTCTACAGGTTCGACTACTCTTTGAAGCTTCCGAACAAACAATATTCATAGCTACTTATACTCATAAAAACATGAGTCCAGCTTACTCAATTAAACATCATGTACCACCTATTTAATACCATCCACGATACTGGCTGTTGTCTTGATAAGTACCGTATTGTGGATATTGTTGGTAAGCGCCGTATTGTGGCATTTGCTGGTGATATTGAGGAGCACCAGAGGGAGCTTGAGCCGATTGATGGTTCCCTTGTTGTTGGCCATTCAGTTGAGCTTCAGTTTGTTCTCCGGTTTGGCTACCCTGTGGGTATGGCTGGCTGCTTGGGTACCCGCTGTAAGGGTATCCACCTCTGCTTCCAAATTGGTTTGGGTTAGCATAGTATTGAGCAGCGTAGAACTGGTTCGCCGCCTGAGCACCTTGTGCAGTATTTTGTCCGCTAGCGTTCTCGCTTTCAGTCGCGCTAGTTTCACTGCCTTGTGGTTGTGGGTTCAGTTGCTGGTGTTGAGCTTGTTGCATACCGTATGCACTGTTAGTGGCGCCCATGCCAGCACCATTGCCGTAGAATGGGTTGTTGTAAAAGTAGCTGTAGTAGTTAGGGTACGCAAATGGCGCTGCGCCTGGAACTTGTTGATTTTGTTGTGGGTTCTGCAACCCTTGTTGAGTCGAGTTAGCAACTAGAGGGGACTGAGCGATTTCAGCCGCACCCGAAGGTGCAGAGCCAGAGTTAGCAGTCTTGAGATTAGTATTCGTGGTATTAGCCTGATAAAAGCCTGGAGACGCCATTGACCCCAAAGCAGTTTGGTTAAGTTGTCCATACGCTGAGTAGTCAAACGAGGGATAACCAAACTGAGCTGGAATAGTTCCAGCAGCAGCTTGCTGTGGAAACTGTTGCTGGGTTTGTTGGAATTGACTGTAGTAGTCGTATCCTTGGCTCGAGGTGGCTTTCCTTTGTTGCTCATATTGCTGTTGGTAAGCTGGTTGTTCAGATGGTTGCTGCCCCTCTAGTTGTTGTTGCTGTGCCTTGTCCTGTTCACTGTGAACTAGGTTCTGGCGAGGTTGTTGAGAGAGCTCGTTTTTCTGGGGAGAGTCAATCTCCACTTGATTAGCACCATAAGCAGACACGTCTTGAGCTGGCATCTTATCTTTTTCTTCCAAAATAGGTTGTTCGGTCTGTTTAGTATCATCCAAAGACAATGAACCGAAGGAAACACCCACGTTGTTCACTTGTTGTGGCAAAACAACCTCGGACTCCAACACTGGCATAGAGACAGGTTCACCGTGTGTTTCGTGGACGGCACCCTCACCAACGAGCTCTGGTTTTGGTTCTTCTTCTTCGGCGGCGGAAACCTTCTCTTGAGGATCCTGAGTAACTTCCTGATAAGTATCTGGTTCGCCAGTCGCACTTTCGACTAGCTTGGGCTCAACGGCTTTCTTGGTGGCTGGCTTAGCCTTTGGTTTGATGGCAGAAGCCCACGAGGTGGACGATTGAACATTTGCAGATTGGGTCTTCCTAGCTGGTACTAAACCCGCATCGGTTTCTGGTTTGTGCTCCTCCGTGGCAACCTCATTTTGATTTTTTGTTGGTGTGGTTTCCTGTCCAAATTCACTGACATCATCTTGTGCCTTCGCGGTCAGCTTTGGCTTTGGCTTGGGTTTGATTTTGTCTTTGGCCAATGCAGCGGCCCAAGAGTTTGATGGGGCGGGCGCACCTGTTTGGGCAGATGGAGATGAAGCGGATGTACTTGAGGGGGCAGATGAAGCTGTTGCCGAAACACTTGGGGCGGTTTCTTTCTTAGGACCAGCCTGTGGCTTTCTTTCTCTTCTTCTTTCTGGCTTTGGCTGTCTCTCTCTGAGACTCTTGCTCCTTGGTTCACCCAGAGTAACGCTATGTGAGGTGGATACTGTAGAAGCGGGGGCACTAGCCTGGTCCGCTGTTTTTGTGGCTTCATCTCTTCTCTTATGGCGGGGTTCCTTTTTAATGGGCTCCCACTTGGAGACCTTGTTATTAACAATCAAATCGATAACAACTTCAACGTCGTTTCGATGCTCCGATAACAAGGAAGATAAATCCTCTGCTTCCCAATCAGGGAACATCTCCGACAAATTCTGCAATTGTTGGTCTTTGACGGGAGCAGCGGAAGATCCAGATGCGCCAGCGGCTCCCTTTTTGCTCTTATAGTTTCTTCGTTGTGACATGATAGATTTCGTTGTATGTGTGACGGATGTTATATCTGTCCTTGGGCTTATAGAATCAAGTTGAACTCTTGAGCTTGAAAACAGAGGATCGCTTTTAAACAATGACGTCAAATTTTGCGATTGCTCTATTCTAACACCACTCGCGTGAAACTCCGAGAAGAGACAATATTAAACAAACAGTTAATGAAGATTGTAAATTGTTTCCCAACTTAAGCCGAAAACGCAATAACTCAAAAGGTTCAAATGTACTTAGATAGAAATTCCTTATGTGATGAAGGCGATTTTTTCGTTCTTTTTTCTCACACTAGGTGTTCGACAGTAACTTGGTGTGCGCACGAAACCGTCAGTTAGCTCACGTGACCCCTTAGAAAGCTCGAGGAAACTAGTGGTGGATGCAAATAACATTACCTTAAACTACACATGGATACATATTCTTACATCCTTATGCCTTTTGCTATTTACTTCTAATTCTTATAACAATTACATGATTTTATAAGACTTTGTGAAGAAGACGAGAGGGTTTCACCTCTGAGTCAGAACCAAGTAGGCATGGTGCAACAATCAGACAAGCAACCGATTCGAAAAGGTCGTCAATGACAACTTTGAGGTCGGCTCCTGTTTGCTTAAAGTCAGGGTATGAATTCACTTCCAAGATCTTAACCGAAAGGTCCTCGTTCACTAGAAAGTCAAGTCCAAAGATTTCAAAGGCATTATCCATTGGCTGGAAATTAATCTTGTCCACTGATGAAGCTGCCTTGAATAACTGCCCTGTAATGTCTTTAGCTTGCTGGAATATATTGGCCTTTTCCTTCATTCCGAGGCCTTTCATATCCCAGAAACTAACAACTAGCGGCTCATCATCTTGAAGACAGGTATTGGTCAAATGACCCGCAAGATCGATGATCGAATCCTCTGCGTTGTCCCGAGGGCTAATGTAGCTGTTTTTAGCAAACAATGCAAGGATGTTTTCATAGACAAACACCTTCAAGTTGCCCGCGCTCACCACGTATACCCTGAGATGAAACTTCTTTGATTGATATTCCTTTAAGAGCAATGGCTTGTCCTGATACTCCTGGACGATAAAATGGCGAAGCTGGGATATTATGATTCCGTTATTGTTTTTATCTTGAAATTCTTCCTCTTCGTCATCTGAGTCACGATCTTCCTCAAAAGAATTGAAAATGGCTTGAAGCTGCTCTAAAGTTCTGAAGACTCGGATACCCTGACCTTTATCACTCATACTGGGCTTAAGTATCCAAGTCTTGCCACTATGCTCGATTTCCTCTCGAAGCTCATAAGCATCATCCAATGAATCGTCCAAGAATTCAGCATAATCAACCTCAAGCTGATATGTAGGTGGAACTGCCGTTGAGAGAATCGAGTCCGGGTTTTTGGCAACAAAGTG
The DNA here is from genome assembly GCA_030561745.1 of Metschnikowia gelsemii. Lineage (NCBI taxonomy): Eukaryota > Fungi > Ascomycota > Pichiomycetes > Serinales > Metschnikowiaceae > Metschnikowia > Metschnikowia gelsemii. Next base: position 27,553 of record JAKTYA010000191.1, read on the forward strand.
ACGTATAGTATTGGCCAAATAGTGTTTTCGGATCAAGGCCTTTCTGTAAATATACGATGGAACAAAATATTGGGATGGATAGCTTTGAATCAAATCGAGATCAAGATCCTCGTATTCACCATAATGAAACACTTTCAAATTGGCTTTATGTTTTATCTCTTCCAAGATCAGAGAGTTCGTCACAACCTCGATCCCCAAATTCTTGAATGCTCGAGAAAGAGGTTCAAAAACGTAGGATTTTTTAGGGACCGTGATCAAAACAAATAGGTTTCTGGTAATAGTATCTTCAGTAAGATCATTTTGAGGGGTGCTCAAGAGAATTTCACCCTCGAGCGGATGCACTGTTTTAAAAGTAGCCTGCAATGGAGTGACACTAATACCATCATCATGTAACACTCTACTATCCGAGTGACTGAGGTCTTCTATTGATTCATCCCAAACTTCCTGAAATTTAGGTGCCCAGGAATATTTTCCTTCACCTACATGCTGGTAAATGGAAGACCACTTGTTATTGAGGATAGGCGCATATTTGATTTTTGACCTTCCGAGTTTAAGCGAAGGAATGAGAGGAACATTGATGGAGAACAAGTCGATTTGTTCCAGTGATTTTAACTCTGTATACAAATGCTCCACAAGTTTGACGGAGATTTTGCTTGCTTCTTTGAGAATTTGATAGTCATGTTCCAAGCTACGGAACTCGTACAGAAGAGCGATTGATTTTGTTCCATGGGTAGCAGCCTCCATTGCTGCTCCGACGGTCCCACTGGCCAATATGTACAAATCCCCTGAGTTCTTACCAAAGTTAGGACCACTTATAACTAGGTCAACTGGCTCGACATCGGGCATATGATGTAAACCAATATCAGCACAAGCTGCAGGTGTGCTGTCAATCAAGTTCCATTCTTGGTATCCTGCGTTTACGAGATCTTCTTGGCGGCGATCGAAAGGCCCATCATATGCATTTATATTTTCGTTAGGTGTGGATGTGCTATCCTTAGTGTAAATGTATGTTGTTGTAAGCAGCTTCCCAGCAAAATGAGCTTTACCAATCCATGACCGCTGTTGATTCGGAACGACGATCAGTACTTTCCAGTCCGTAGAGCGACAAATTTCATCAACAAAGTACTTCATGTATGGACAACTCTTGTCATCCAAAGGCCCATCGTCATTAGTGAGAAGAACATGCATTGATAAAATGAGGGAGAGGAAGACCGACACTTATATTTGGATAATATTTATCTAAGTTGTCAGAGCGATTAAGACAGGCTTACAGAGATTGCTGAGATGCTTTTCCCTTCATCGTGCTGCAGCGATCGCGGCGCGCTACTCCCGTGTGTTTTCCAGAGAAGGCTATTAACAAGAAGGAAAAGCGCTAAGAATAAGATAAAGTGGCAATAATTTCAAATAGGAGTTTTGCTAAAAGCTTTCAATAGGTTCTCAACAAGCAAAACTATAAGCAAGGTGTCTAGATCGTATCAATAGCTTTCTAGTGGTCTTTGACGGGAATGGCTTAGCTTAGGTGCCACTTTTGCGCACCTCTTAAAAAATGAGAACGGAAAAACTTAGATCAAGATGCCGTAAGTTTGAACCGCATCCTCGATTACCTTATTCACCAGACAAATAAGCTGAAGTAAAAACCATCCCGTATCATTGAGATGTCTTTCTTTCTCGGTAATACCGCTCAATACTCGCATGTCGAGGTGAACCCAGAGAAAGTAAAACTAGCTGAGGTTCAGTTCACTGTCGTGTCGTCAACATTTAACGCAATGCTTCAACAGTGCCGTGACAAATGTATTGCACGCGAGTATGGAGAGGGGGATATCAATACTGGTGAGGCTTCATGTACGGACAGGTGCGTGGCCAAATATGTGAAGGCCAACTCATTAATAGCCCAGGAAGTCCAGTATAAGCTCAGTCCTGATAAAATGCCTGAGTACAAAAAAGTTCAGACAATGTTGAAAGAGAAGCACTAAGTGCCAGCGCAAACGCCTGGCCTCATTTTATCGACAGCCTGGTAATATTAAAGAGGACTTTAGTGTCAAGATATGGTTCTTGAAGAAACTGTTGTTTGGCGCTCGACCCTAAGAATGTCAATGGTGATACATTTGGTCTAAAATTCAAGCCCTGCCTTAGGAGAATTCCCAGGATCTCCTACTGTACCCCTTGTAAGCTTTTCAATAAGCCTTTCAGTGTTATGGGACACGCAATGCAATGAATTCATGTGTGTGTACCATGTTATTGAACTTTTACCTAACAAACAGCGGATTCGATAAGCTCTGGTCACACTTTTCATATTATGTACATAGAATTTTTTTTCGGGGTTTTCATCCTCAGAAAAATAAAATGAATTGAAAGTTCCCTTTCTTACAACTATTAGATTTCTTAGATTTGTAGATTCTAATCTTAAAAAAAATTTATTCGCGTTATAATATATAAAAGTATAATTACAATTGGTTCTTGGTGTGAAAGATATCCAAGGCTTCTGTAATTCTAGCGGCCATGGTCTTCTCACCCTCTCTAACCCAAACTCTTGGGTCGAAATACTTTTTGTTTGGCTTATCCTCACCGTCTGGGTTACCGACAGGAGTCAACAAGTAATCCTTCTTGTTCAAGACATAGTCACGGATACCAGTAAGGTAAGCATATTGGCAGTCAGTATCCAAGTTGACCTTGACAACACCGTTCTTGATGGCAATGTCGAACTCCTCCTGAGAAGAACCGGAACCACCGTGGAAAACTAAGTACAATGGGTGCTTGTTGTCAGTACCGATTTGCTCCTTGGCGTATTGTTGGTGCTCACCCAAAATGGATGGTCTCAAAACAACATTGCCTGGCTTGTAGACACCGTGGACGTTACCAAAGGCAGCAGCGATGGAGAAGTTTGGAGAGATTGGAGCCAAAGCCTTGTGAACGGCAAAGACAGTCTCGGCCTTGGTATACAAAGACTCCTTGTCGACGTCCTCGTTGTTGACACCATCTTCCTCACCACCAGTGATACCGATTTCCATCTCCAACCATTGGTTCATCTTAGCCATTCTGGTGAAGTACTTGACACATGTAGCAATATTCTCGTCGTCGGTCTCTTCAGACAAGTCCAACATGTGGGAAGAGAACAAAGGAGTACCAGTAGACGCAAAGAACTCCTCGTCAGCCTTCAACATGCCATCGAACCATGGCAACAATTTAGCGGCACAGTGGTCAGTGTGCAAGATAACTGGAATGCCGTAAGTTGGGGCAATAGCTCTAATATAGTGCGCAGCGGCAATAGAACCAGCGATTGAAGCAGCTTGGTCGGTGTTGGCAACACCCTTACCGGCGAAGTAAGCAGCACCGCCTTGGGAGGTTTGCAAGATAATTGGGGACTTGCTGTCACGGGCAGCCTCCAATGAAGCGACAACGGTGGATGAGGAAGTCACGTTAATGGCTGGGATAGCGAAACCCTTCTCTTGAGCGTAGTCGAACAACTTCTTAACGTCATCACCGTAGATAACACCTGATTTTTGTAAAACTTCAGCCATTGTATTCGTTTATATGTGGATTTCTAATTCTGAAAAAGAAAATAGTAAACTTTCTACGGATTGTCGCCCGGGATTTCTTCTTATATATAAGAGGAGCACTCCGCTCCGGGCCCACCTGATCGTCGCCGGCAACGTACGCGAGTGCGACATTCTCACCCACACACCTTTGCTTAGCGCGACATGTGCTCCGCTCCGAGCTGGACGAAACTTCATTCTTTTTTATGAACATTAATCATCAAGTGGTGTGGATTAGTAGGATAAGTCATCGGCTTGAGGGTTCGTATTCTCAAAGTTGAGATCATTCTTGAGCTGTCTCTCATTTTGTCTTTTTTACAACAATGTTGTTGATTAAGAAACATCTGCGGCCCTGTAAAAGAATGTCGTCATCTCCAGAACTGCCTGCAGCTGTGACGTCGCAATGCTTTTGGAGTTGATCGAATACGCTCGAAACGTTTAGAAGCCCGGCGCATTCACGTGCTTACAGCAACAAAAGAGAAAGTTGAAAAATCCATACAAACAATGGAGGTCTATAATCGGAGCACAAACTGTCATTGAGTAGATTAGAATCACACTCAACCGTGGAGTTGTCGTCCATACATTTTGCAAATTTATGAAATGAACTGCTCCGCTCACCCGCGCCCCTAAGGTCCGGAAGCGCATTTACTATTCATCATCAGTTCATTGGCTGGGCTTACATCATAGTGCGCCTAGCATGAAATGACCCGCAATGGTAAAGCATCAGGCACCCAGAAATACCCCTCATAAAACACGAAATAAAAAATAAACTTCGAACAGCAAGGTAAGATCGGAGATCATATCAGTTGCTGTGTATACATCTCATGAATTCAAATGGCACCAGTGAGTTGGACATCCTTAGTTTCCTTGCGCTGGAAAGCGCCTTCTTCTCTTTCCCTTTGTATGTATGGTCTATTACTTCGTCAACTACTTCCAAGATATTGAGCACCATCTTCGTAAAAAGAGATATGTAGTCATCAATAGCCAGCCGCGCGATTTGATCAAGCTTAACCTTTCTGGGCTTTTGTTACTAGTTTTGGGTTAATATCGTCTCTTAAAGCCAAACAAATCCCCCTATAGTACTTCGAAAAGAATTGTCATATCCATGGGGTTTAATCACTCATATTCATATCTAGAATCTTTGAAAGGATTTTTGAATTCCTGCGTCGAACGGATCCGTATTTACATGACTTTGCTCTTCTTACCTCATTCCGTGAAAATATTTGGAGCTCCGCACCAAAATGCGCTTGGCTCTCTGGCTTGCACCAGTGTTCGCATGATTATGATACAGGCGAAAAGTCTTGCTATCCTACGAATTGGCTGAGCGTGAGCCGTGCGCCAAAAAAGCTCGAAGAATGCTGAAAAATGTCAGCTTCATGGATGAGGGATTTCGTTTCCACTCTTTCAATCCAGCGTCCGGGACTCAGTTTCAAGCCGTTGCTAAATTGATTGACGTGCACCTATCAGAGCCGTACTCCTTATATGTCTACTGGTACTTTTTCAACGAATGGCCACAATATTGCTTCCTTGTCAGTGAAAATGACTCACCAGATATAATCGGCGTTATTATATCCAAAGTGGAGCCCCATAGATCCGTTAGAATGAGGGGCTACATCGGTATGCTTGTTATCGATCCTACGTTTCGCGGACTCGGGTTGGCCAGGAAGCTCATCAAATTGAGTATCAAAATGATGATCGAATGGGATAATGTCGACGAAATTATGCTAGAAACCGAAGTGGACAATGTCACAGCTCTATATCTATATGAACTGTTTGGCTTCTTGAGAACTAAGAGAATGCATCGGTACTACTTAAATGGCAGCGATGCGTTTAGACTAATACTACCAGTACTAGAAAAACTGGGAACCAGGATTGCATTTCTTCCTGTTATCACGAAGAAATGCTCTAGCAGCTAGATAACACCGGCATCCAGTCAGAACCAAGCAAGAATTTTTTTCATCAGCATAGTGATCTGAATGAAAATAAGCTACTATCAGAAGCTCAGACTCAAATTCCAAACAATCCTTCCTTCGACGGAATGACAATTTATTTTCAATCAATTGAAATAGGTAGGCCTGTGGATTTCTACATAAAGCGACTTTGAAAACAGAATACTAAATAATACAACTAAACATGAAATGTAGTATGCGAAGATATTCTCACTGTGTATGCACATACTCACGGTGTGTCCTGCAGTCGATTTCAATCACATGGCCCGTCCCTTTATCGCCAAAGACGTTGTCAACCAAATCAACAAACGAAGACACAAACAAAATGCTAGATGAAAAATCGATCGACGTCATATCTCGCTTCAAGCTGGCGCTTCTCATGCGTTCGCAGACAGCTCTCCCTAACCAAACTCTAACCCTGTGTAACAGAGGGAAAAAATTTCCCTCAGAAGAAGCAAATCCCCAAGTACTCACGCCTAAAATTGTGGAATATGATGGAAGCCATCATCTAGTGCTTACAAATGAAGTGATTGAACGGACAAATTACAACAACAAAAGAAGGTGGAGGGATTTCTATCGCTTAGAGTCACAGAGGGACGGTACATTTCTGCCCGATGAGAAGCATGCCAGCTCCTCTGATAGTGGTGGCGATTTTGATGAATTTAGCGAAGATGAGAGGTGTGAAGAGAATCCACTTAAAAAATTACGGCTCAGTGAGATATTGGCGCCCTTGGCACATCCATCCGAGTTACACACCCACCCAGCCATATCGAAAACATATAAGCTGAACAGCCTTTCAGTGTTAGCCACCGAAATCATCGAGACGATCGAGGTCGAGCAAAACACGCTCAACCAATATAATAAACTCTTGCAAGTTTTGGACGGCGAAGATTGGTACTACCAGCTCGAAGAGAATATGGAACTTTCGGTCTATGATCACGGATTGGATGACTCTCAATCTACAGAACAAAATGGAGACGGGCGAACAGAAGCCACTGAACAGTCATCGGATTCCGCTGATAGCAAGCCACCCAAAGAAATTGAGGACAAAGAATACGAGAATAAAAGAATTACTAGGGCCGCCACACAACCAGAGAGTCAAAGTGACGTCACCGATCCTTTTTTTGCACTCCCGAAGTCATTGGCAATATACGAACGCCAGCAAGAGAAACAGCTAGAAGATTTTGAGGATGAAAACGATGAGTATAGTGCAATTCAACAAGAGCTCATAAATTATTTGCAAGTGAGCATACAACGTCAGCACGAATATATCAAAAATCTCACAACGATTCGAAATGGTTTGGTCAAGGCCGACAGATACAAGAGGGATTTGTTGAGATGGGGAAAAGAGATGGGTGAAAAGAAGCATTGACTTATCAAACTACATTTTCAACGGGTATTGACAAATAGCAAAATAATTTCGATGGTTGCTCGCAACAAAATGTATGATCGTAAATTTAGAATTAAAATTATATCGAAAATAAACACTAACAATCTAACCACCGGTGAATATGAGTTATGGGGCTACCGGTGCTTACTGAAAGTGACAAGCATTTTTAGCGTCATCAAGGTTAAGACTGCAATTCCGAGTGAGAAGCAAAAAATTGATAACTATTGGCACGCAAAACAATAAAAGTCGACACAGGAACACAGGAAGCCAGTAGAACACGTGACTAGTGAGATGCTCGCTGACGCGAGGCATACACGCGACTTGAAGAACGCGTTCCTCAAATCCTCCGTTACTTTTTTTTCTTTTCCTCTTTATTCAAAATCACATCATTAATTATGCTTGAAGGTAAGTTCGACGAAGCCAGTCTCCTTAAAAAAATCGTGGAATCCATCAAGGACTGCGTCAAGCTCTGTAACTTCAACTGTACCGAGCACGGCATTACTGTCCAAGCTGTTGACGACTCAAGAGTCTTGTTGGTCTCGCTTTTAGTCGGTCTGTCTGCATTTGCTGATTATAGATGTGACCGTGATATCACCTTGGGTATTGACATGGAGTCTTTTTCTAAGAATATCAAGTGCGGCAATAATGAGGATTACTTAACTTTGATGGCGGAGGATTCTCCCGATACCGTAGTCACAATCTTCGAGGACAAGAAGAAAGAGAGAGTTTCTGAATACTCATTGAAGTTGATGGACATTGACTCGGAGTTCTTGAGAATCGACGACATGCAATACGATTCTGTAATTAACATGCCTAGTGGTGAGTTCTCCAAGATTGTTAGAGACTTGAAGAACCTCAGTGAGTCTCTTAATATCACAGTTACGAAAGACTCGGTTAAGTTCAAAGCAAAGGGTGAATCAGGAGAAGGCTCCGTGGTTTTGAAGCCATACACTGACATGGATCATCCTGAACAATCGGTCTCTGTAAACTTGGAGAATGCTGTGGACTTAAGTTTTGGCTTAAAATACTTGAGCGACATTATAAAAGCCACTTCTTTGTCTAATTCTGTCACCATTAAGTTGGCTGACAAAACACCTGCATTGTTCGAGTACAAATTAGACGCAGGTGGTTACTTAAGATTCTACTTGGCGCCCAAGTTTGACGACGAAGACGAATGAGCGGGGCTCATGGAAATATAACCACGTAGTCACTATTTGTGTTTTTTTCAACGTACATATTTCAATACAAAGAAAATCAAATGATAGAAGAGTAGAGTTGATGAAAAATACTGTATGCAACCAAGGGTTACGACAAGCAATGGGCGGTTACGCAATCGATATGCGTTAGAATTTTGTGAAGTGGAGCCTCAAGTCTCAACTCCTCTACCATGTGGTGTTACGGGTGCAAGTCATTCACTGGCGCCAAGCATAATGCGAGTGAGGCGCACACGTCTGCCACTCGAACAGGCTTAGCGCTATTTTTAGGGCACTTTGTTCGTTTCCAATTTGCAAACTGTTAGTACCCTGCACGCAAATGCATGGAGTGGTTTTGGACTAAGCCCTCAAACCAGAATCTTTCAATGGATCATTCTTCTTAAGTGAGCTAATTTGGACAGCGATTTTAATCTGTGGCTATACATTCAAATTCAATTTGTCTTTGAATGGTGTTTCAGAAAGAGATCAAGCGTAGTCTAGACTTTAGTTCGGGTTTCCTCCATTTCCCCCGCACGGCGGCTGCATTCTCATTGCTCAGTTGTCGTGCGTGATTCCTCCGACAAAGTGAAATTTGTCCTCCATACATTTTTCACTCTTGTAATGAAGAAACATACGTCATAATTTTGACCTATATCATCTGAGAAAAGACCTCACACAATAATCTTTGGCTGTGCAAATTCAAATCCTTAGCTACTACTCCTTAGAGGGTTATGCAATCAATTTGAAACTGGGCACCTTGAAGGGAACCTGTGCTTTAAGTAGATGGAAACTAAAGAAATATAACTCAAAAACTAAACTCCGCTCAAATTAACGGTCTCTGGGACGCTTTCATTGATGATCTAGAGATTCAAAGGTCAATTTGAGAAAAGGTTGAGCTAGCCACTACAAAACTTTCGAATAAAGAATAAAAAGAAGCATCGAAAGAATTTGGCTCGAAGAGACCATAAAGCGAGCCGTTCGTCTCACGTCAAGTTTTGCCGCGTATGATGTCAAAACGCTCCGATGAATATACGCAGCCAAGATCCTCTGTGCCTGATAATCCAATCTCTATTGGTGGAGGTTCTCTGGTATCGTCAACTAGACTTTCCGCTACGTTCCACCGGGATCCGCCATTCCATTCCCAACCGCATATTGGTCTTCCTCAGCACCAGTATCGAGAACACAATCCCTCATTTCAGAAATCTTGTGAATCACTTCAGCCGCCACCTCATGCTGATCAACAGGCGAACTTTGATACAATTTTCGACCCCAACTTCCACCTCTCGGGTGCTGCTTCACCTGCTGTACACCCTTTAGCGCATGAGAATCCCGCTAATATGACTGGGTCATACCAATCCAAGATAGTTGTTCCTGTGGAGGATAATGTCGATATACCTTCTTTCAAGCCAAGTGCTCATGATGCGCTCTTTGTAAAATCCAACAAATCAAATCCTTTCGATCCGGCGCTATCACGAGTGACTTCCACTCCTCAAAATTATTCACTATTGGGTGATAATTCTCCTGACAATTTTGAGCATAATATTCCATTAAATCTGTCTCAAACAATGCCGCCGAAAGTCTTAGATTCATCTGACAACATGACGCTTAATTCCATTAGCAGTACAGATCAAGGTCCTATCAGAAATGTCTGGCCTGTACTACAAGAGCCAACCCAGATTTGTGAGAGTTCACAGAATGCAATGCAAACATTCGCTAAATATGTTCCTTTGCTCAATAAAGTGAACACGACTAATTTTAGTGATGTTTTGGTGAAAGTTCTTAAAGAAGGTCATCTTCAAGTTTCTCTAGATGACTTCTATGGCTTACTATACAGTTCCAAAACTCCAGACGATATGATCTCCCTAGAATCTCGTGGCCTCAGCATCGATATTGCCAATTCCGGCGCATCAAGGAAGCAAGGGCTTCAGTTAATTTATCTCATTCTCGAAGCTTTCAGAAACCCCGGTGCTGTTGCTGGCAACCTCGCACCTGAGCTTCGAAACCTGATGCTCTCCTCTGTTAACTTCCATGAGCTTCTTCGAACATTCTTGGCGATTAAAATCCTACTAGACTCTGTAAGGGAGGTGGATAACTCGTTGTCGGGGTGCGCGGCTCTTCCTCGGCTCTCAATCTACAAGGCATATTACATAGTTTGTCAAAAGCTCATATCAAAATACCCAACTTCCTCGAATTCTTCGAGTCTTCAACAAAATCTGATTTTGGGCCAGTCAACAATGGGGAAACTCATCAAACTCATATACCCCAACTTGACTGCGAAGAGATTGGGGAGAAGAGGGGACTCGAAATATCACTTTCTTGGATTGCAATGGAATGAGTTTATAGTTGATGAAAGTGTCACTGGTTTACTTCGACTCGATTTCCCGGCACTTAGGGATCATTTTAAGAACAAGCGAGACAGCGCCCCAAAAACGAAGCGGGCGCAATTATCCAAGATACCAACCGCAAAGGATCGAATCCACTCGAGTTCGAACCCAATACTTTTATCTGTTGATGGACTATTAGCCTCCAGGAAACCTTTTTACAGCTACGTCGATTTTAAAAGCACCTACCCTAGAAACGACTGCTCGCCACGTTTATGGAAAGAATCCCCAAAAACAATACCGCATCAGCCCGAATGGTGCAATGATATCATAGACAAATCTTTGAAGTCCATGGAGCTGCACCATATTGACTTCGGGGCTTTTTTCAAAAGTCTCGATGCTGGCATATTATCTGACGAAGGCAATGGTAGCATTTCGAAAAATGTTTTTCAAGCAATGAATACGTTACTGGCCTCTTCGTCGTCTGAAATTGACTACATGCATTTATATCTTATCGTTTCACTCAAGGTCCTTCCCTTGATTATTGCTTCCGACCAAGAAATTCAAAGTTCTTTGAAAGCTCAGCTTCGCTCTTCCTTAAGTGTTTGTGTGGCCGGACTTGAGTCCAGAAACTTGAATTTAGCATACGTCAATGTCACAAACTTGCGAATTTTTACGACACTTTTGCGAAAGATGATTCAGCTCAGTGAATTGACCCTGTCCAGCGTCAAAGGTGTGTTTACTGAGAGAGTATTCAAAGTAATAATTAACGAGGTTGAATTACTAGCCACTGAAGTTGAACATCTTGATGGCAGGCTGGGGCTAGAAGATATGTTCCTTGAAGGAGTATTGACAGCGGTCAATGCGTATAAATTTAACCTTGCTGAAGATAACTCGAAATGTCATGATGATAATAGCATCGAGATTATAAGTCGCATGGTGAAAACGCTTGTGAGAGCGGTCGTTTGGGTCAAGGATTCTTTGTTACAGACACTAATGTCTGTAGAGAACGATGGCCTGAACTTAACGCAAGATTTGCCCTATCAGGTTTTCAAATTGCTGATGGAAGTATTTCATACAATTTGCCTTTCAGATCCGGATCTCTCAAGGTTACCTATTCCGACTCTCAATTTTGTCATTCTCCATGTTACGAGTCAAATACAGACTGTAAGTTTCCATAACTTTGGAAAACGTGACCCTATTTTATCTCGTGAAATTTTCAAGACCTGGTGGGTATTTTCAACGGCGTTTCAGGAGTATTTGTCTGTTATCTCAGAAATAATTGTCTTGAGTCGACGTTTGCACCATCACTGAAAAAAAAAAACATAATGCGGCAGAAACACCCCGGAATTATTCTCGCATACAATTACCAGATTAAGCTAAGACGCACCATGAGCGGGGGTTCAAACACGAAACCGACCGCACTTTCATTGGTTTAAAATGACGCTTCGACCGCCCCCACAACCTAGCATCCTTTTTAGAAAATTAATAGAATCCTGACTTCTAGGTCGTCTTAGATTTTAATATTAGGATATTGACGTTCAATGGGAAAATGCATTACTCGGTGATTATCATTGGTGGAGGCATGGCAGGTATCAAAACTGCTGGTGATCTCCACAATGCAGGTGAGACAAACATCTTAGTTTTGGAGGCGAGAGACCGCTTGGGAGGAAGACTCAAATCCCAAGGCGCGACCCTAGATCCTAATGTCTCTTACGATTTCGGAGCACTGTGGTTCCATGATGGATTGAAAAACCCACTTTTTGAAAAGGCCAAGACATTAGGTAATGTGGAGTATTTTTATGACGATGGGAAACATGTTTATGTCTCAAAGGACAAAAGAAGCATTCCCACTTGGGAATTTGAACGGATCGTGGCTGACATTGAAACGTTCGGAAACCTTTACTTCGAAGAGTATCCTCAAAAAACAGACATTTCTGTGAGAGAGATGTGCTCACTTTATCTCAGGAAACATGAGAAAGATCTCACCAGCAATCAGCTCAAGTATTCTCAGCAAGTTGTACGTATGTGGTTGGAATTATGGGACGGTATTCTGTGGGAGTCTGCATCTGCTAAACATGCCTTTTTTTGGGGTGTTGATCACCTTGGCCGAAACGCATTTGTCAAAAATGGGTATAAGTCTGTCTTCGAAAACGAATTAAACGAGCTACCGGAATCATTCCAACGGAATAACATTCAAACGAGTACACAGGTAATCAATATTGATTATGAAAGCGATAAGCTAGTACGCGTGACCACCGACAACGGGTCCGTTTACACTGCAGATTTCGTGGTTGTGACTGCCCCTTTAAGTATTCTCAGAATTACTGATACCAATGACAGCCAGTCTCTTAATTGGACACCACCCTTACCTGGAAGGTTTAACAATATTTTGCTGGAATGCGAGTATGGCTCTCTTGGGAAAGTAGTATTTGAATTCGATAAGTGCTTCTGGCCAGCAGATGTACACAGATTTTACGTTCTTGCGTCAGAGCTTAGCTCCAATGGTCCTGCCAGGCCATGGCAAAATCCAACTTTAATTGTCAATTATTCAGCCATGAGCAGCGTTGCATCCTTGGTGTTTTTGACTCAAAGTCCGGTCTCTCAACAAATAGAGCACATGTCGACGAAAGAAATTTGGGAGCTTTTCGAGCCTGTTGTTGAGCAAATTGCGACTGGACCTGTCTCGAAGCCTTTTAAAATATTCAAAACAGATTGGAATAGTGATCCATGGGCCAGAGGGTCGTACTCTTCAGGTCGCTTAGGGACGCGAAGAACGGACGAAGTGTGTGACACTTTGGCGGGAGGACTCTCAAATCGAGTCAGATTTGCCGGCGCAGAAACAGTGAGTGGGAGTTCGAATGGTTGTGCCCATGGTGCTTTCTTTAGCGGTGAAAGAGAAGCGCGCTTCATACTTCAGCAATTGAAAGTTCTGTCCAAAATTTGATCAGCTGATCCTACTTAACACTAGCAAACACTCTGTAATGGAGAGTTTTAAAAAAGATTGAGAGACGCTCCTGGTAGGAATAGAAGTAAATTATGAAAATGGAATCAAATCATGAAATGAAGATTACAAATTTAGAAATCAAGTCTAAAAAGCCAGTGATTAGATCTCGAATTAAATATGCTATTTGAGTCCTAAAGATCGGACAGATTTCCTCGCGCCTCACACTACACAAGAGGATTGGAGGTAAGCCTCGGTTACATCGCTTCAGTTACATCGCCCAATGACAGATGCACGTACAAAACAAGTGAAATCTGCTGTGAACCATACTATAGTCAACTATCAAGTCACTTCCAAAAGTAAACAGTTGCATCGCCTCACTCATAAAAATGTGGAAAAGATCTCAAAGAAGATCATAGAGAGGAAGCAAGACAAGCATTTGATGGAACTCATCAAGAAAAGAGATTACTACACGCAGAAGATACATGAACTTCTCAATGAATCTGCAGAAGAACTAGATCCACGTCGTATTAATGAAGAATCAGAAGCAGAGCACTATATACGCAAGAGGCTACTTAAAGACTCTATCAAAGTTCAACAAATCAAGACTCTAATGCAAAAGCATGCGAATTTTCAGAAAGAATCAGCAAGAGACCGAGATCAGATAATACAGAAATACATTGGTCAAGGCCCTTCCCTTGGAGGATTGAAGAAATTTGATTCCACGAATGCCGCTGTCTTCTTTAAACTTGAATCTGAGAAAGAAGCAGAAGTAGCCGAATTTTACAATCTTATGCTGCGGAAACAGGTTGAATATAGTCTCGAGAGCGAAAGGGTCTTAAAGAATCTAAATATTCCTTTCTTCAACCAATCCCCAGATCACCCTCCAGCAACTCAAAGCCAGAAGTCATTTGTATTGAATGTCCTCCAAAAAAATTTAAGTGAATACCACTAACAATCTACGTGTTTTATGGGCTTAGGAATAATGTAAAAAAGAAATCTATCCAATGCATTGATGATACGCTTCTTGTGTCTGGCCGTTTATATACCGTCTCTATGGGTTCTGGTTTGTCTTCATTCCTCCCAAACTCCGTAATATCCTCCTCATTTTGTTCTTACAGTGTAATCTTCACCGGATTGGGTGATGTAGCGTACCCATGGATATGACTGATACTGAAGCTTGGGCTCGTTTATCCTCAAGTAGCGTACTTGTATACCAGAAGTGGTAAAGTATGGAATGGAGAATTTAACTTTGATAGGTTTTTTCAGGATCAAATTCTCCTCGTCAGTGACTGCCGGCAACCCTAACTCAGCCTTCATGTGAAACTGCTTCCCGCCAGGGAATGTTTTAAGCTTCCATACCAAACACGACTTTTCAGGGATCCACTTGATGGTCCCATATTCGGGAACAAATTTCGGTGTGTCAGCGTCCTCAGGAAGTGGGATGATCACCTCCACATTATTTGCGGTAGATTTCTTCTTGATCTGTGCCTTAACTGAACAAGTAATTTCGATTCTAGAATGCTTGTGCACAATAGTCTTGCAGTTTACTAAAATGAGTGGTTTCATCAAAAACTGGGCTGACAGCAATCGGTAAGACATGACTGTAAATTCACCATCGGGGGGTATAAAAGTTATTATTCTTTCATTTTCGAACTTGGACAACCTGACGCATTGATGGAACTTGATATCTTCCATCTCAATTTTCTTAGATCCTGAAGCTGATTCTGATGCGGTATCATCGTCTAAGTTGGTCGAAAATATACCTTTATCGTTCAAGCCCAATCTAAGGTCAGGCATTCCACTTAACTTTGACTTCATCTTGACCTCTCCAAGAATTTCGCTATTTAGAACCTGGCCCTTTGCATTAATGAGCATATTAATAGACTCCACGACATCCAAGAATGCTTCATTCTTCTTGTAAACTATACCGTCTTTTCTCCAGCTCACTGCATTGGTCACAGCATTTGGTGGTTGTATAAGTCTAGAAGGGGCATTTCTTATCAATTTGTAGTAGTCTTGTGTGATATATTCCTTGAGAATCTTGGTATCTGTGGTTTGCGGGACCCCGAAATCCATCATTTCATCCAAGAGCTCGTATGTAATGACAAAATTGTCACGAATGGACTCTTCCTCTAAGCTTTTGAAATATTGTGTAAGAACCTCTATAACTTTAGATAAAAAGATCACAACAGTCATTATATTTTCGTTTTTCCGGGTCAATGCACACACGTACAAATTATTATGATTAATGTACACGTAATTGATCCCATTTTTGTTGTAGTACGGTTTGTAGAGCGAGTCGTCGTCTGTGCTCTCCAACTCCAAAAGAATAATGGGGAAATTCTCAATTGTATTGGCAGGGATATCTCCCTTGTAGTCCCTGGAAAGTAGGGGTTTCCCCTTAATATCAAGAAAATGTATTTGGGAAGCCATGGCGTCAAGTGAACAACTTGTGTTACCTTACGATTCAGTTGTCAGTATTAGGCCGGAAAAACATCTGTACCTCAGCTGTTGCGAAACATCTCATTGTCTGAACCTCCAGGCATGAGTACATGTTGAACTTTTACTGTCTATCGCTATTAGTTTCAATTTTGAAAATATGGTGTGAGCTAGTATCTAGATTACTGGAAGAAATAAAAACCGGGAACTCTATTTCATTCTTAAGATTGGTCTCACATTTCTGTCTTTTAATGGATAAGCTCATATAATGCACTTTACGAGGGCTATAACGATGCTTGTGAATCTCCTTTGCATTGAAATTCGATAAAGAAGAATACGAAGATCTAAGCGTCATACAAAAACCACAAATCCTTAAAAATTGTCTATATGTAGTATAGTTCGAAAAATCTAGACTATTTAAAGCAAAATCGAATTTTTGGTGGTCGGAAATCTAGTTTTAGTTTTGAGGGGCCTATCAAACATTCCTCAAAAAACAGTGCCCCCATTCTTCAAACTTGAAGCGAGGAAAAATTACGTTTTGATACTACTCTCCCAAGAGATAGTTTATAGAAAGTAATTCCTGAAGTGCTGCATTTCGTTAGTAAGAAAAGTAAACT
This sequence comes from Metschnikowia gelsemii, assembly GCA_030561745.1. Taxonomy (NCBI): domain Eukaryota; kingdom Fungi; phylum Ascomycota; class Pichiomycetes; order Serinales; family Metschnikowiaceae; genus Metschnikowia; species Metschnikowia gelsemii. The sequence goes on from JAKTYA010000191.1 coordinate 43,942, forward strand.
AATTTCCATGTATAAAAGTTTCCCGTCCTTATATTCTTGCATGGGAATTGGGAAGTCTCCCCACAAAGTTTAAGAACACACATTGTTTGATTGAACCAAGAGACAATGCAATTTGCCCCATTTCGAAGGTGAAACACAGAATAAAATATTCTATGACTTTTAAGAGTTTACTATCAGTGCCAAAAAAAAACTGAACAGACAGCTACGGAGTTAGAAATCCAATACACAGTGTATTTTTTACAAGTTTAGAGCCATGGTTTATTTGAGGTGAGGGACACGACCATCGTCACCATGGTCAACATCCTCAATATTTTAAGCGCTTTTAACGCAGGAAAGTAACATGAAGCACAGACATTTTCTTAACAGACCTGCGGCGGTTAAAGGGTGTGGGCCGTTGCGGGATAGTGGTGGTGCCATTCACCTCAGATTTACACTAGCTAGACCCATCGGCTCTTATTGTTCCAAATTTGTCACACCCACGTGAATTTCAAGTCTCGTGACGGTATAAAGCATTAATAAATCTCAATATTCGCGATTAGAATGCTCAAAGAACAATTCCTTCGCAACTAATATTCTACACCCTCCGTAGAAGCGTAAAAATGAATCTGTTGGAGGCCCTTCCAAATTATTTTAGCATGAAAAAGAAATTCACGATAGAATTTCATTCCCTCGAAAAAGTCATGCATATAAAATTTTATATGCTTGGCGCACTGCCGCGTTGCTCGCGGCGATGTGTTCCGCATGCAGGCCAAAGAGATCTGCATTGGATTGTTTTGATTTTGATCTGCTAGGGACGTAGACTAAAGAAGAAAAAAGATAAAGCCTTGTTTTCGGCATTTAAAAGAGGTAAATTGAGAATTTTTCTCATACTAGTCCTACTATTTTGTTCCGCATTTCCTGGATTCTGCCAGTATTTATAGTTCTTTTGTTGTTTATTTTTAGACGCGAATTCATAGCAAGTGCAGTTGCCTATTTCAATACTATTGTCCTCGTGCCCAGAAAATCTCCGGATACAATCCTCTCCTACATTTCGTGTGCCATATAAAAACCGTTGAGGGTCCCGCCTTTCCTCAGGGCGCTCATTCCCATCCTTTTATTCCTCGTTGTGATACTTACAGATCTTACTCCCAAGATCTTTTAATCGTTAGAATCTCACCTTGAAATTTTGATGTTGAGTTTTGCATCTAGCCACGCCTTTTCGAGGCTAAGCCTGCTCGCCACTTTATTGCTTTTGTTAGCAACTGTATTTGCAGACTTTCTGCCAATCGCACCCAAGGGAAATGCATTATTTAAGAATGGCACTAATGAAAGGTTTTACATAAGAGGTCTTGACTACCAGCCTGGTGGATCATCAAAGCTTATTGACCCACTCGCTAATACTGATAACTTAAAACGTGACATTGTTTACTTCAAGCAGTTGGGAATTAACACCATCAGAGTTTACTCGATTGATAACACTGCGGACCACAGAGAGGGTATGAAGTTGTTACTGGATGCTGGAATCGGTGTGATTTTGGACGTCAACATTCCCAAGGCATCGATTGCTAGAGATGATGGTGCTAACTGCTCTTACAACACAATGTACTTAAATGAGGTGCTCGCAACTGTTAAATTGATGTCTTCATATGATAACTTGATTGGTATTTTCGCTGCTAACGAAGTTATCAATGATCTCGAAACAACGCCAGCTGCTGCTGTTGTTAAAGCTGTTATTCGTGACATCAAGACTTTCCAAAGAAAGACGGGATTGCGTCTTGTTCCAGTCGGATATTCTGCCGCTGATGTGGAAGAGAACCGTCTTCAATCCGCTCTTTATTTCAACTGTGGTGACGATGAAATGGCTCGTTCAGACTTTTATGGGTTCAACGACTACTCATGGTGTGGCGATTCCTCTTTTAAAACTTCAGGATACGACAAAAAAGTAGAGGCTTTCCTGAACTACTCGATTCCTATTTTTTTTTCCGAATATGGCTGCAACAAAGTTACTCCAAGAAAGTTCACTGAAGTTAAAGAAATTTACTCATCTAAAATGACTCACGTCTTTTCTGGAGGACTTGTTTATGAATACTCCCAAGAATCGAATAAGTACGGTTTGGTCGAGATTTCATCTGATGGAAAGTCTGTGAAACCAAATGATGACTTTGAGAACTTGAAAAACCAATTTTCTTCTGTCCCAAACCCATCTGGTGATGGCACTTACCAAAGTGACTTACCTTACAGCAACTGTCCTCCTAAGTCTCAATACTGGGAGGCCTCCAACAAAATTCCAGACACTCCAAAGGGCGCCTTGAAATATATCAACGGTATTGTTGAGCCTAAAGGTAACGGTTTTGATGCTGACACACAATGGGCGTGTGTTGCAGGAGGCAATAATGTGGATGACTCTGCTTCTGCCAAATCAGGAAGTACTTCAAGATCGGGCTCCACTAGTTCCGGCAGCTCATCATCCAGACTGACATCTGGTTCATCTTCTTCCTCGTCCTCCCTGAAACAGAGCTCCGGTACCTTGATTTCAATCTCCAAGTTGACTGGAATGGTCTCTCTTCTCTTTGCCATTATTATATAAGACTTTAGTTTGCTAAAATTGTGATTTTTTTTTTTGGATGAGGACAATGCAAGTAGATCGTGATTATGCTTGGTAAACTTGAATTTTCAATGAAATACATAACAGAAGATCGAGAATTAAAGACATATTCAGCTTTCTATATATGACCAAGTAATCACGCTTTCTGCTTGATACCATGCATCATTTCCTCTTTGTTGATGAGGTGACCAATACTGTCAACTTCTTCTAACAAGCTGTCAACATCGTTAATCCAACTGTTTAACAAATCATTGATATTTTCACTGTTACTAGTTATCTGCGAGGCACCCGCAGTGGTTCCATGCTGTAACTTGTCGAATTTGATAACACCCTTGGGCCTATTGATTTTAGCCGAGATCATTCCTTTGTTGACCATGTCACTAACATAAGTTTCTGCTTCTCTTCCGCCGACGTTCAATAGAAACGCCAATCTTTCTAATTCAATGAACAGATAAAACTTGTTAATGATGCGCAAATTGTGCTCTATGACACGGTTCTGCAAACTCTCATTATTTTTCTGGTTACTAGCGAGCACGTCTGATTTATTGAAAAAGTCCAACCGGTACTCTTTGTCGATCTTTTCCCACTGGATAAGCTCACTGTTTGTAAAAACTTCTAGCAAGTTAAGAATTTTCGGAGATACGGCCTTGGTAATTGAAGGATTTTTTTTGATGTTGTGGATCAAGTCAGATTGGTAGTTATCGAAAGGAGACAAGATTATGTAGTAGACAATCGACACCAATAGTTCATTGTATTCTTCAGACTCCTTCACATGTGGTATTTCAATTAGAAGCAAGCTGTTTTTTACAATAGTGATGTAGTCGTTTTCGAACTTGTTGATTTGCAACAAATATTTGAGGTAGGTGGCTTTGAGTTCATCAGCTCTGTCGAAGTTTTTCAATGTTTTCAAAAGAATCTTTCTGCTGAGTATTTTGGCTTGGGCATAATCCTTCTTACGCAAAGTCAATGACATCTGTTGCAAAATGTAATCTATTTTCGTCTCGAAAGGCATCAAAGAATACGTCTCAACTTGCAATTCACACAAAATTTCAGTGGCAGTGTCCAAATCATTTTTCTCCGTGAGATAAATTTCGGACAAAATTCGGGAGACCTCGGCTCTTTCAACCTCAACAAAGATCTTTTTATCAGTAATAGTTCTGATAGTCTCTATGATGGAAATTTTAGGCTGTAATTGTTTTTCATCAGAGTTATCCAACTTACTCAAATTGTCAATTACATGTTGGATCATAACTTGTATTGAGGTCTTCAATTGACCGTGCTTTTTCGACAAGACTGTGATTATTTCGTTCACATAATCCCAGTCGTTGTTCTCCACAAGGGTGTCGACAATTTTGGTGAGCACTCTTTTGCTCAGAGCTAAGTCAGATGACTGTCTGATTTGCTTTTCCAAGACTAAGTAACGGTCGATCGCATTTTTGTAGTCTGGGATCTTTTCGATAAGCGGAATCTGCTCATCTAAGGTAGCTGAGAAATCCTTCTCGGCTTTTAATGGGTCTTCTCTCGACATGCTTTCGGAATGGGCACTGAACTATGGCGCAGGTGGCGATTTCAGTGTTGGTTCTACTGGTGTGTTGGTGTACGGGGGCTAGTTCTCAAAGCGGCAAAGTCCATTCAAAGCGTTTCATTGAAGAAAGTAAATGGGTTGTCAAGAAAATCTCTAAAAAAGGCTTCCATTATTCAATATGTAATGGAATAGTCATTTCAAACATAACATAGAGAGAAAAAGCCAAGTCTAGACTAGCTAGACAATCATCTAAGAGCGTTACGAGTGCTTGAAAATTCCTTTTAGTAGGTGCCCACTAACTGAGTTTTGCGCGGGCCAAAATTGTCTTCAACCTTGTGTGTGTGACTGAAATTTTTGATTCGTGTCTCAAATTGAATTCTGAAATCCGATTCGGCTTCAAAAACTATGTTATGTAAGAACAACTTGTCCTCCCTTACAATTGCATCTGATTTGGATTTAGGCAACGAAATGCATGACGCACGGAAAGACTGAACGCGGATAAGATATGAGAGGCGAAACAATACTAGTTGAGACCTGAGCCAGAAACAATGCAGGTTAAGCTTCTCTATTCGTAAGTGAAAAATGGTAAAAGTAGTTCTATTATTATTAACCAGTGTTTCGTCAGCATCGTAGACTCTATACTCTACAATTGCTTATGTCAAACACCAAAATGTCTGATGCTCCAGCCCTTTTCAACTCGTCCATGACATCCCCAATTCTCTTCTTCTCTACCATCGAAGAAATTGCCACCCACTCCTCTGGATCATCAGGCTGCCTCTCCAAAGCGGAGATGGTTGCCGATCTCCTACCTGGAGTGATCTTCAAGACTTGTGGTACAATTGATCTGGGTGCATTGTAGTTACACAAGACATATCTTTGTGCAGCCATTATACCTTCGAATCTTTGATGGACAGTTTCGACTAGATCAGGAAATCTGGGTTTCTTTGACGAAATGAGATGGGCGGAGGTTTCCAAGACCGTGCAAATGGCCTTCAATCCTGCTGCTTTCATCGTCTCTCCAGATTCGACCAAATCAACAATCGCATCACCGACACCAAGAGCACACGACGCTTCAACAGAGCCACCCACATATTTGATGTTGGTGCTTCCTTCCAACAGACCAGTCTTGGCCTCCAAGTCCTTGAAAAAGCTTTCTGATAATCTAGTGAAAGAAGACACAATTTTCTTTCCAACCAACTGTTCTGGGCTTTCAATGTCCCCATCAGCTGGGACTTGTACTTGTAATTTACACTTTCCGAATTGTAAGTCTAACAAGTCAGATACCGAGTCGAACATGTCGGCTTCCATTACTTGATCCAAGCCCGTGATACCCAAGTCACATTTACCTTCACCAACGAAAGTTGGGATATCCGCAGCAGGCAAAAAAATCAAAGCAACCGGCAAGTTCGTAGAGAGAGCGATGTCAAGTCTGTTGGATCTTCTAAATTGGATGTCCGCACCTGCAAGTAAGTTGCAACATTTTTCATATAAACGTCCCTCTGAGAGTCGTTAGTATGCTTCTAAAAAGTGCCCATTTTTGGAGCACAAAATGCAAGTATAACAAGCTACTTGTTTACATACTTTTTGGAACCGCAAATAATAGACGGTCCGGAAGGTGGTTGACTAAATCCATGATACCCAGATGTTTGAAAAGAAGACTAATTTTGATTGAGAGTGTGAAATTCTCACCATCAAATGACTCAACGTTGTCGCGCTCATGCAGGTACCATAAATGTTAATCTCCGAGCGAATTGCACGGGTGGTTAACTATCGGCAGCGCGCTACTGGCTTTAGAACGAACGCCCGCTGAAAAAACGGAAATACCAGTTGGCAATAATGTGCGGCAGGTCTAGAGTAGAGGAATATGGAACCAAAGATATAGCAGGTCAGAGGGTCAAAATATCATGTTATACAAAGTAAACTTTTGTGTGGATATGATTTTGAAATATCAATAATAATGAATAGAAAAGAATAGTCTTCTAAAATGACCCAGTTAATAACGTGTTTCAATGATGAGCTGCGCTCACTAGGTTTCACTTGAAAGAAGCAAATTGTGATGGAAGTTGAAGAATTTGTGAATGGTTAATTTGTCTTCGCCATTCGTTGTGTAATATTAATCAGGTTTTCTCTGAAATATTTTGATTGTATCTCATACATAAAGAGTCCTTCTTTGATACTGTTTTCAGAAATTAGCTGATTTCAAATTTGGTCCTTCCCTCGTATCGACAGGCGAATCAGTTGAAAAACGCTCATAGGCGGTGGAAGCATCTGAATCACTTGAACTGGAGGTTTCACGATCAGACGGAAATACCTTCGAGCTTCGAAACATTATTCTGGACATTGTCTGGCCGTTTCCGTGACCATACCAGTATGTATTAAAGCTCCACGCGAGGAGAATTTTAGTCATGTCCCAAGGCAGAAAATCGGGCCAGAGCCTGTCGCTGAAAACAATAGCACACGTAGACGGAACACACTGCCACAAGAGGAAGTCCGAAAGCCTGGTTGTACCGCTAGTTCTTATGAGAAGATCCAACGGCGGCGCTTCAGCCGTGTATAGGTGTCTCTCTATTGTGTGTTCGTCAATGATTATTTCGGGATTCTCCAAGGAAGCTTTTACCACGCCCTGAATCGAATGTGCAATTTCGTCTCTTGAAGTGTATGGGAAGCACACATTTAAGACAGCCCTGCTATTATGAGCTGTCGAATCTTGTGTCTCTTGCAAGATTTTCTGGACATCGGGAGGTAAAAGTGAGACATTTCCCAAAATTTTGATTCGAATCCCGTACTGGTCACAAAGCTCACCATGTTGACTCATTTGGTAAAGCTTCGACTTGGCCAAATCCATTAGCCACTCGACCTCATACCGCAGCCTCTTGAAGTTCTCGATAGAAAAAGCGTAAACTGTGGCACATGCCACACCAGACTCGTATAGAAGTTCCAATACAGATGCCATACTATCAAAGCCTAGATTATGACCCTCTTTCATTTCAATTTTATGGGTTTTTGCGTATCGGCGATTACCATCCATGATGACACCCACATGACGCGGAACAGGGCCCGTTTTGCAGATGGCCCCAATGGTACGCTTGACCTTTCGCATGAGTTGACCGTAGCCTGGAAATGTTGAGACCCACTCAGGCATATGTGACGAAAGCTTTTAAACAGGAGAAAGGAGACAGCCTCTGTTGATGCTATTTGTGGTATAGGTTCGGGTTTCTGTTTTAGCGGGCCAAAGGTGAGGGCTCAAATGTTCATAAACCAAAAACCTGCATGGCTTTCGGTGAGAATACTTGACAGCAGCTCAATAAGAACTTGAGTTTTTGCAGATATACTTGAGTTCGAAGGTCCAGAGATTCTCGGCTCTTTTTCATAAAAAAGAAGAATGAATCAATAGCAGTCCTCTTCTTGAGATTTTATCTCACCTAATTGGACTGCTCGTAGTCTTTGTTCTCTTCGATGCGCTGAACATCGATCTCAATTGTATGCCGAGCGCGCTTGACGCAAACCATGAGATCCGCCTAATGTTGCATAACAATAAAGTGCGTGGTCTTTATATGAGTGAAAATTCATGGCGGTTATTTTCTAGAGTAACTGTTTGAGTATAGGAGAAAATAATACTTCCTGGCCAAAGCAGCTAACATATACAATCTACGATAAGTGTGAAGATGAAAGTTTATAAATCATTGGCATGCGGAGTGCAGGCGAGCCCCGAGCGAAGTTGAGGAAAGTGGTACTTCAGCCCCGCTTTAGTTATAGAGCTTGAATAAAGTCTTCAAAATTATTCATCTCGGTATGAGTTACATGTCTAACACAGAAGTTTGCTTCTTTATCGGATTCTCTCATCTCAGTCTAAGGTTAAATGTCGCGCAACATTCATTTATTTATTTTGCAATCGGGAGGCTATTTAAAGAGAAGACGCAAGGCCCGAATCCGTCTCGACCGAAACCATTGAAACAAACTTATTTTTAAATACGAGTTTCTGTAACTTAGTTAAAAAATATCTTGATTTGAATTTTTGCACTAGATCGATGCAGAGGGCACTTTCTCTTTCATTCGGGGATATGGTGCAATGTTTCTGAAACAAATTCAAAGTCCAATCACATTGCTGTCTTTGGTTGCCATTGCAGTATACACTAAATTCACTTCTCTCATAAATATGCCTTTTACATGAGTTTTAGGAACAATTAATTTTACTTCAATAATCTTTGAGGAATGTGACAAATGGGCTTAATTTTCCAAACCAGAAACTTTAGTGTGAAATAGGCTCAAAGCTCACTTCGCTTGTTCGTGTAAATTGGCAGGGTTCAAAGTTCCCTTAGAGCAAAGTTTTGAATAGCTTCGAAAAGGTGAACGGTAAGTTTCTGTCTAGTCAAATTGAAAGGAATCATGACTGAACTGACGAATGTTCAGAAATTAGAACAGGCATAAAGAACATCTGAGGCATCAAATAACGCCGTAAGCATCATATATATCTCAGCTGGTACTTTATTATCAAAAAAGGGTTCTACAAAAGCCATTTGGGGTTATCGTGTCAAAGAACATTTCGACATCTCTAAAATACTTGTCAATCTAACAGTCCATTCCTTCAGACGAGGAACTCAATTACAAACTTAACCAGAATTTATTAGCACGTCTAACAAAGTTTAGGTATTTCAAGCGGTGAGGGTTTTAAAGATCATGGCCACTAAAATCTAAAATATATCCGAAGGGACATTGGGGACACTGTATACGTGGGATTCAAAAAATTTTCTAATCGACAACGAGCAATTGTACACTTTTGGAAAGCTTGAGCAGCTACAATTTACTTTAAGAAAGATTTCAAATAAATTGAAAGATTCTATCTTGATTTGTACCGTGAAAGATGTTGCAATTTCAGATATGACAGCAAAGTGCACACAGGATGGGGAGCTCCATCATGGAAAATTAATTTACTCTTTTCGTCTTGCCTCGCCTCGCCTTCGCGGCAATATCTAGGAACGCGTCTCGATTGTCGCATACGATTGCTTACCACGACCGACTTGCAAAAAAATAACTCTGGCGAAACAAACCCTTCGTGCTTTGCATCAGTTTGTCATCATTCAAAGTGTCAAGAGATTCAAAATCCGACGATGACATTCATCTTTAACTATTTTATTAGATTCGAACTTCTCGAAGTTTCCCCTGTGGTTACTCCGAATTTCCCGTATGCGTTGCGAACAAAATGCAATGCAAGGTATCTTAAGTACACTCCTTTTCGGAGAATGAACCGTAGTAATTACTTCGACGAATTCAATCACTTGCGGATGAAGTTTGAACCATACCTGAAGAAAGACGTGTATTCTGTTCGGCGAGGTTTTTTTTTTTTAAAAAATTTGACTGATCAAATATTTAGAAGCATTTTCCTGAAGATCTCTTTTAGCTAGCCTCTTCGAATTATTTTCCTTCTTGCGCGTACCTTGTATAATTCACGCAATACATCTGTCCCTCTTCTCTGGCGATCATATAGGTCTCGTATTCTGTGCTTCCGTCAAACCTTTGGAGATTGTCACGTTTCATTGGTTTTTAGCAAATTGGCGTGCGTTAGTTGCCCAAAGCGTACAAATCGACTACCGCGTGCCTTCGGCACACGCGTCTTGCATCTAGAAATAAAGTGATAATTTCCCGAAATGCCTTGCTTCTATCCAGGCAAATGCCCTCGAATCCCTTTATACACCGGCAGACCTGACACGCTTAGGAAACAGATTTTTTTTGACTTTTTTTTTTTCTTTCTTTCGACCGTTTACAGATCGACGACTTCTTTCTTAAAGGAACCACTTTTGCTATACCAGCGACAAAGAGAAGCACATTCGTTTAAAATAACCCAGGCCCCCAAAAACATTCCCGCTTAATTCTGGCGAGCCCCTCTGGTTTTCAATTACACCCTGAACAAACGGTTTTGTCGGTCAACAATCAACATACATAATGCTATCTAGACAAGGCTCTTTATCCTCGTCGATGTCTAATGCACAGAGCCATCCACAAAAGATTGGGCCCTGGAGGCTAGGGAAAACACTCGGCCGTGGTGCCACTGGTCGAGTTTTGTTGGGCGTTCACCAGACCACTGGCCAGAAAGCCGCAGTTAAGGTGGTGTCGAAACTGGACTTAAATGAAGAATACGAACAGCCCCAAGATAGAAAAGGAGGTCTTCCTTATGGGATTGAACGTGAAATCATTATCATGAAACTCTTAACCCACCCGAATGTTTTACGTTTGTACGACGTGTGGGAAACTTCAAAGGCACTTTATTTAGTATTGGAATACGTCGAAGGCGGAGAACTTTTTGACTTATTGGTCGAGAGAGGACCTTTGCAAGAGCAAGAGGCCGTTAAATATTTCCGCCAAATCATCTTGGGAACGGCCTACTGTCATGCGTTGGGAATTTGTCATCGTGATTTGAAGCCCGAGAACTTACTTCTTGACGGTTCTCTTAACGTGAAACTCGCAGACTTTGGCATGGCCGCTTTAGAGAGTAACGGCAAATTACTCGAAACTTCATGTGGATCTCCTCACTACGCTGCCCCTGAAATTGTGTCTGGCCTCAAGTATCATGGTGCCGCCTCAGATGTGTGGTCCTGTGGTGTCATTCTCTTTGCTTTGTTGACAGGCCGTTTACCATTCGATGACGAGAATATCAGAAACTTGTTGTTGAAAGTGCAAGCCGGCAACTTTGATATGCCCAGGGAAATCAGTCCCGAGGCACAGGATTTAATCTGGAGGATGCTTACTGTGGACCCAATGGACAGACTAAGCACATCGGAGGTCTTGAACCACAAACTTCTTGCGAAGTATCCATGTCCAAATGAAGATCTCATCAGTGTAAAGTCATTACCCCACCCCAAAACTGCCTACAAATCTTTGGGATCGGTGAAAAATATCGATAAGCAAATCTTGGAGAATTTGTCGATTTTGTGGAACCAGAGGCCCGAGGACGAAATTATCAAGGCTCTTTTAAAAGAGGGCCAGAATCCCGAAAAAACATTTTATGCTTTGCTTCTTAGGTACAGACATACTCAAGATGATTCGAACCTCAACCCCACAAACTCTGGCTCTCCAAACAAAAGTATCCCTCGCTCTAGTTCCAATCTCTCAAATAGAGGTTCTAACACTCCGAAACGAAACAAAGTCAACCAAATGAGTGCATCTTCTTCAAGAAACAGGCCGGTTTCGTTCCAGCGTCGTTATGGCGCTCGCAACTCCAGTGCTGGTAGAAATTCTACGGTCTCAAGTGTCAACAACTCTCCATACAAGTCGCCATCAAGAGACTATAGAGGCTATAATCTGTCTCCGACCAAATCTCCTAGAAAGCGCATAAGCTACCAAATACATACACAGGGCGGACCACTTCCGAGAGATATTTATAACGAGATCATGGCTGCTGCTCCACCAAGTGAATCTTATTCATCGATGGCTCCTACATTGCCATCCAAAGACTCCATTTATGCAGAAGCTGAGACGCCGGCTACGACAGCCGCGCTTGACTACAGAGAGGAGAATAAAGGCACGCTTGAAGCACTTAGTGCAGCCCCGGCTTTAATTCTGAATCAATCATTTACAACTTCCCTTGCTGGTGGTGTAAATAAGAGGAGCTCAGTGTTGAAACCGTCAACATCAAGAATGAGCAGGCGCAAGTCAATAAGACAATCTTTGACCACTGGAATGAAGAGAAATTCCATTACCGTGAAGCTTCTTTCTACCTATGCCAAACTCTCTAGTGAAACTGACTGGGAATATATGGACAAGCAAACGAAAAGAACTTCTGCAACTTTTGGAACTCTTTGTGATAAGATTTTCAATCAGGAGGCTTATGATGAGGACGATGAGAAGTTGATCGATGAAGAGGAAAGAAAAGCCAAAGAATACGAGAAATTGATGGAGCTAGAAAGAAAGAAGCACGAAGCAGAACTTAAGGCGCGCAAAGAGTTGGCCAAGCAACAGAAAAGACAGCAGAGACGTTCGTTGTTCTCTTCGTCTAGAAAGCTACACATCACTGTCACAGAGGACCAAGATGATGATAAGGTTGAAGGTAGCGAAATCCTTCCTGGAAAAAGAACTTCACAATCGCAAAGACAAGCTAAGGTAAACCAAGCATTGCGAGCACTTTCCGAGGGAGCTAATGAGAACGATGATGCCGAGCTCACGACGGCCGATGTTGAGGCTATCAAGAAAAGGTCAGTGACTCAGCCAGTTCCACAAAGAAGGAACACTCCTATATTGACAAGGCGACCAGTTTCTCGCTTAGACCCATTATGGATTGCACATGAAAACAAAGAAGTTACTCGTGCACAAGAAGCCTTGGAGGCTGAGTTTCAGGATTTGGAGAAACAGAGAAAAAAGAACAATCGTGAGTCGATGGTTTCATTCGGCCACGAAGAAAACGGGAAAAGGTTTTCTAAGGACTCTGAATATGATATCAGTGCATTCGAATTACCTGAACATAAGTCCGAAGACGCTAATTTAAGCGAGGAATATTTGTCAGAAATCAGAAAATCCCGTCTTTTAAATTCCCAATTCAATTTGAACGGTGCCTTGAAGGGCGATTTGAATAACGTAAACGTCAAGCGCTCATCCAAGATTAAGACAGAGAAACAAGACGAGAAAAAAACATTGATCGGTTCCGTGAACATCCCAAAGGTTGCGAGAAAATCAAGAAATTTCACGAACTCTAATAAGAGGTTATCTTTGCTTAGTCTTAAGTCAACTAAGGAGTCTTACCAAGACTTGAACAGTTTCTTGGACACCCACAATGAGGATTTGGATGAGGATGAACTCAATGAGGAAGAGCAGCTTTCCAAAACTATGCCCGCATTAAGAACAAGTTTTGCTGATCGTTTGGATCGCGCAGGGTCTTCATCGCATGACCTAGTGGACGATGAAGAGCCTTTGGATACAGCTTCTATCATTGACTTTGACGAGCATTTAGCAAACAAGAGGTCGTCTTATTATGCTGGCGCAAACCCCAATACTGCTAACCGCAGAAAGTCGATGATCAGCGTTAAAAGTGTCAATGAGTCCAATAAACGGGCGAGCGAGGCGAGCGAGGCAGCGAAGGATGCTGATTATACTTTTGCCGAGGAAGACACCAAGCATAAGGCCAATGTTGACGAAGTATTTGAAAGTATCAAGTTGCCGGAAACCAAGAAGCTTCTTCCCAGGGAAACAAAGATGGAAAAGAACGTGAGGGCAACTCAGCCTAGTGCATCTACCTTGCTTCTTCCCGACTTGGCTCAAGATCAACCCCAAGCTGCAAAGCCTAAAAACAAAAACTACGGCAACCTTGCAGAAACGAATCCAAGTGTTCCCGCTCACGCCAAGGCACCTCTCGTTGACTCAACGAATTTGAAACCGAAAACGGAGGAGCTACCACAAAAGAGGAACAGATCAATTTTTAGAAAGCTATCATGGGGAACTAAGAAACTGTTGGATGAAGAGCCTAAACAGTTACCATCTCCAGCACACTCAGGCAACAACTCAGTCAGTGAATCCAAAGGCGGCCTTTTCCTGCGGTTGTTTAGCTCTTCGGACCATAGCCAAACAGAAGTTCATACTTACAAGACCATTTTACCAAAACAGGAGATGATGACTGCTTTATTTGCGCTTTTGAATTCCTGGTCTACTTTTGGATTGAAAGACTTGAGGAGAGACAATCATGGAAACAATATTCTCGGCTCGATTTCGAAGAAGAATACCTTCAATTTCAAGAGCTGTAAATTTAGGATGCAAATTGCTCAGAGAGACATGAACCAAAAGTCAGAAGTAATTTGTGTGCACACAAGAGGATCCGCCGCTACTTCCAAGCTTTTGTTCCAAGAGATTCAACGGGTTTTGGAAAAAGAGGGAGTTTTGGACGTGTAAAACAGGAAAATTTTATACGATCCAAAGAAGTTAGATAGTCATGGTAGATGAAAATTGTACAATATAATCAAATATTTTTAGATTCAATTCTGAAATAGATTATGACCGGAATGAAGAGTCGAAACTCATCATGGACGATTTAGAATTCTTCCGGAAGAGCTTTAACGCGTCTTTTTAGCAATTTCAGTGGGTTCAATGCAAAGAAGCACTTTTCGTCTATTCTCGTGCTTTCCTCTCTTGAGGTGTCTGTTTTTTCCTTAGCGACTTTCACACATTTCTTGATTGTTTTGTAAATAAGGTCAAACTGTTCTTTTTCACGCAATTTTACTGGATCTTCGCTCCCGTCTTTATTAACGGAAGACTCGTTTAGAAATTTGAGTCGCAAGTACCGGTCAGTTATTCGTTTGTCAGAATCGTATAGGGCAGCCAATGCAATTTGTGGAGGGGTGAATAAAAAAGGAGCATCACTTAGTAAGGCATGGTCGTTTAGCCATAGCTTGGCCTTGTCATAGAGTTGCCCTATTGTGTCGACAGTAACATCGTACATGATAGGAGAAGGATGCAAGAGAAGCAGCTGGAAGTCCAAAAAAAAGCCGTACAAGGGTCTAAACGCGTGATGAACCAAGAGACTGAATCTAAGCGACTGCAAGATTATGAACTCTAGTCCTAAGATGTCCTCCGGTTTTGTTTTCGGTAGCCTGGAGCAAAACGTTTCAATCGAGATGAAGTAGTTTTCCAGTTTTGCTGCCAAGAATACTGCAGTATACAAGATATTCCGTGGTCTAAATTCCATGACGGAGTTGATCAAGTAAAACTTCCTGAAAAACGAAATGGCAGTAGCTTTAACTTGGGTGGGCATCTTAAAATGGGAGCAGATTTGAACAATCTGCTGCCCAAAGAAGTGTAAGTACTTTTGCTCCTCCTCAAAGGTAATGAGCTCAAGAATATCTGAGGTCAATTTGTCTCCATGGGTTTCGAATACATCCGGCTTTTCCGCCATCATTGACAGCCGGGCAGCTTCAAATTCTTTGAGAGCGGCTTCTCTTCCTTTATCGTTAGCTTGCCTTTTTTGCTCGTGTAGCTCTTTGCTGGTGAAGGACCAGGTTTGATACTGCGATGATCGACGATAAAGATCATCTCCAGAAACGAACTTCTTTTCCAGTACTTCAGGCTGGGTAGATGTGTCTGGAGTAGATCCTGAACGCGATATATCGCTAGAATCATTTCCGGTATTAGAATCAGCCTTTACAGATTTTGTTGTGGAACTAGCTTCAGCAGAGGCAGGCCGGTTCTGTTGCGGGCCCGCCGTATCATTTCTATTGCCCCTTAAGACTATATTATCAGTTTCATTGTTTTCTGTGCCATTTATAGCCTCTTTGATATCACTTCCTGTTGATAGCGGTATTTTTGAAGACTGCATTGGTGAGCTGAAAAGAAGTTTTGGAGTACACTGGGGAATAATTTTGGCTTTAGAAAGGAGGAAGATCGGTCCCGCAATTTGCGAACAGGCCAACGGCACCCGTCCTGCCTGACTTTTTGGGGGACAAGAGATCGATATCATAAGAGGTTGAAAGATAGGTAAATTTCTTAGTTTGAAATTAAAAAGTGGAAAAAGATTTTGATATAAATAGAAAATAATGAAAATTTAAACTTCTTAATCAACTACAATTCGGGGTTTTTATAATATGTTTCTATCATATTACTGGTTGAAGCAGACATAATGGAAAGCCCCGCGATCATACTGCTAGTCTATCAGAATGAAATAGGGCATGGAATTTCATGCAATATGATATAAAAACCGCTGAAGTAAGTATGAATGCTCGGACATTATGTTTTGTTTTGAACTGAACATGTTCTTATACATCTTCCACTGTAACATCTTTATCTATTGATTTTTACTAACATCTCTAGAAATCCCCATTTCGCCAACTTCTTTTACATGATACCCCAAACGTCTTCACACCCATGGCAAAACTTCGAGCATGCAACTGAGGCTGATAAGGGGTAGTCCGAAAGCCCGATTTTCTCGTCCACATACTCATCAGCAAAGGTATCCTGGCCTCTAGCCATGGCACCCACAAACACACATATACTTTCATCGTCATCTAACGTCTCTACGTAATCTTGTACCCTGCGGATCTTGGCATCGAAGGATAATGTGACTTTACGACATTTCGTAGGAAGGTGGTCTGTGATTGGGTTTTTGATCACCTTCAATAACTTTTCCTCCGAATTGACCGACCGTATCGAAAGCTTATGCAATAGTTGGACCATCAACCCAGAAAATCTCTTGAACGTACGTGGGATCCTTACGCTCGGGTTCACCTCGATCAACACTCCACGGGCCGTGTGAATAAAAACTTGTAATTTTCCTGCTTTATTGATGGGCGAGTCCAAAAGAGTCAAAAGACACTGATGCGTGATATCTGGTCTGGCTTCTGCGATATCTCTACCCATTTTACGTAATAATCCTTGGTGGTCGTCACAATTTAACAAGGCATATTTATCTCCCCCAGGGGCGCCTGTGCTAATTTTATGTGTCTCCAAGCATGCTTGAGAAAGCACCACTACCATTCTTTTTGTATCTTTGTCTTTAGAGGTCAAGACTTGAGGCCTCGATGGGACGAAGGATGCTGGAGGGGGAGCAGCAGCAGGAGATGATTTTTCTTCGACTTTTGAGTCTTTTTTAGATTCCGTCATGATGCAATAGAAGTGAAAATTTTAGGTTTAAAATTAAAAAGAACTGAAAAACCAATCGGTGAGGTGAATTCAATGGCTCAAGCGATGACCGGATCGAGATGGGATTCGGTTACTTTTTTTCTAAGTCTTTTCATGAGATGAAAAATTGTGCGCTTCCCCGGAACACCCTCGGAATTTCTCCTATATTGGTGGGAAAGTCACGGGCTTACCCTCGGTATAACTGGTCTCACTTCTTGTGACTCGCGCTATCTTTGAGGTGAGATACGCATGCTAAAGCATTCAAGAATTTGGTTAGTGTCTAGAGAGTATCTTCAGTTCCCTCGCAAAGGCATCTTGAGTGTTATAGAAAGAATTTGATTATACTGAAGTTTTTCATTGTCTCCATTGCCTTGATATTGGTGTACATATGAACCCTAAATGGTGAACGGATATAGAATATAAGTGCTGACCTATGAAAGAGAAAACTAACAGCACCGCATTTTCTATATACTTCGAGGTTGAAATCTGTGCCCAAGTCATCTTCTTAATGCGTAATTGAAGACATGTCTGACTCAAGCTTCGATGACGATGATGATCCTTTGCTAATGCAATTAGTGCAAGCTACGCAAAGACCCGCCGCTGAGCCAATTGCCACCGAAACAAGTAATCCTGGAATTGAGCTGCAATTATTCAGGGCACAAGGTGAAATATCCATACTTCGGGCGCAGCTTGAGTCCTTACAAAGCCTGAGATTAGAGGAGATTGCTAAGCTCAATTCAGAAACACGTGCAATCACAAAATCTGCACAGGAACATGTTTCTGCATTGAAACAAACTGTAGATAAGCTCGAAGACGAGAAAAAGTTCTTGGGTAATGAGATACGGTCATTAACTTCAGTTAAAAGAAGAAAAGTCGATGCGCAAAGCACACTACAGCAATCAGCTACGAGCACGGACGAGATTGTACGTCCACAGGCGGCGAATGGGACCATCCAATTTTCAGGATCAGGAAGTACACTTCTTCGAGCATCCGACCATTCTGATAATTTACTAAAAGCTCAATTGGTAGCACAACATCCCTGTATCCAATTGCAAGATGATTGGTCTCAGTTGTGCCAACACTTATGGCAATATACTATCAATGGAGCCGACAGGACTTCGATGGCATTTTTATCGAGAATATGCACAGAAAGCACTATCATCACAGACTCTAGCTTGTCTATACCAGCTAACACACCAATACTGTCTTGCTTGTGGAATTGCTTATTGGGTCTCAAACACTTGAGATTGGACAAACTTGTGGAGAAGATCTGCAAACTGATTATCTCTGTTGTGAAAGAACTTTTTGCTCTACATGAGCAAAGGCAGCCTGGAGTTCTTGTTTCTGTGCCGTTTCTAATATCAATCATTTATGCATCCATTAATTTCAAAACCTCGGCAGCCACAGAGCATTTGACAAAAACACTCATCGAATACTTTTGCCAAATACTGCAAAAGTTCATCTACGCATTACACCTCGATGGAGAGGAAGACGAAACGTTTTCTGGTCAAGATACTGTGCCATATCAGCAGCGTATCATTGAAAATTTTATTCTTCTCCTGGCATTTGATGTTCTTGAATCAGCGGCGACCATATCAACTCAATTTGGAGAGGAGTTTTGTCGCAAATTATGGAATCTGGGCATACTTGAAATCGGCCTCATGCAACAGATTTTGCCCGAGAATACCGAGCGGTTCATTTCTTCCGTCCAGATAAACTTAGTTTCAAACTTTGTTGAGATTTTGTCTGCTTCCATTCACGAAGACTGCTTTTGCAGTTCAAACGAGAAATTGAACGAGCTGATTGTCAAATCCTTGCTCAAAGTCTTCATAATAGATATCCCAATCAAACAGGATTTCATGTTCTATGGTCTTAATAGGCTTTTAGGAAATAATAGTGATTTTGACAAAATTAGTCAGGCTGTTCCTCCGGAACCAGAGAAGCTTTTTAATAAGTCACTCGTTTCAATGCCTTACCCTATCAGCGCAAAGGAGCTAAACGTCAAAGATACTTTCAATCTCGCTTTGCAGCATGACTGCCATTTATTGAGTCTCAGAGTCCGTATTGTCATGCAGTTAGAAGCCTTGGTGTTGTCCAATCAAATGGAACTTCTCAATCTGAAGGAGAATATAAAGTCTATCGTGCGAATTATTGGATACGAACAGAACCACTTGATTCATCAACCTCGCTATGAATTGATTCACATGAGACTTACAATTATTGGAGTGTTTGTGCGAATTCTTTTTTACATCATAGAAGAGCATAAAGATATCAACACACTTATATATCCGGAGACACTTTATGAGATATTTGTTGTTTTGATGAAAGTGGCGTTTGCCTCTGATTCACTTTCTTTTGAGGCACATGAGCTTTTATCCCAAGTGAGAGCTAAGGGTATAACTGATATTGGCGTTTTCAATAAAAGTTGTGAATATCGAAGCAGGGAAATGGCTCATTATGATCTTTACAGCACAAATCCTAATAAATATAAAGAATTGGCGGACATAGAGGCGGAGTTCGCAAATGGACTTGAGTTTCCTTATGAGCTGGATACCGTTGAAATCGCCCGAGAGATATTAAGCGTTTGTGTCAATCACGACGAAGCGGATAATTTATACTATAACATGAATAGAGAAACCCAGGGTTAAACACCAGGAAGTGTTTAATAAACTTATAGTCATAATCAGAGAATCTTATCGTAGATTTAGGGCATAAGGAAAGGTTGGGTTTAAATTTGGAATTCGATATTGTGGTCCATACCATCATGTTCAATGCGTATTATGCGCAACGAACAATTTTGAGCACAGACTCTGTTGAATGTGAAGGAAGCCATTAGCAAAATTTGTCTACAACTTTCGAAAAACAGCAGTTCTGCTAATGTATGATGTATTAATTACACAGGGGTGGTCTTCATAAGAAAACTTAAGCGGTGTCAGTCTTGATGGAGGTCTGGAAACCGTTGTTGAATCTTCTGGAGACGTGCTTCAAGTAAGCCATTCTACCAGTACCAGTAGTGTGTCTTCTCTTGGCCTTCAAAGCCCAGTTGTGAGATCTCAACTTGGCGGCTGGGTAGCCACAAGAAGAACAGGTCTTCTTTTGAGCGTGGAAGGAACGACGTCCACATCTCTTACACAAAACGTGAGACTTGTTATGTCTCTTACCCATAGATGGTGTACCCTCTAAATTTCGTTAGTAAATGAACTTCTTGAATTGCTGGAATAAGACAAAGATTATTTCTTTAAAGGCAATAGTGGCGCTTAGCAAGTTTTCACATTTGCAGACTATCATTTGCATCAATGGATGTGACCGCCAACACTTCTGAGCCAATCCATTTTCGAGCATTCAGAATAAGAAAACTTTGGAATCTAAAGTCATTGGGCTTTAGATGTCGAGAATCTGACGTTCAGTGTAGAGCAGTTGCGATGAATTCTTTTTCAATGTGATGGAGAGATCCTAGGGTTCTGCCAATGATAGTTATAATAATGTTCTGAAAACTCCATGTCAAATCTTCGGGGGCGCCTGTTCGGGCAGACGCATAAATCGTAAGGGTTTTTACATACTACCCATTTTGACTGTTGTTTAATGATGTTGATTCAAGAAGGATGTATGGAAAAATCTTAACGTGATGAATACCGTGCGACGGTGGGAAAATTTTGACTGGTTCTGCATAGGCATAGTACATGTACGCGCACGTGACAAAAAGGGCACAAACCCTAACATCTAAAGAGAAGCCGCGCGCGAAATGGATCGACGGCGGTATTCCGGTCAAAGCGACGTTGATAGCATCGCAATCAATTTGGCACAAAGTGTTACACCATCAACACAAATTTGTTGAAGCATGTAAAAAAATTGAAATTGATTCTAATTTGCTGAGGTAAAAAAATGCGCAAGCCCGGAATCGAACCGGGGGCCCAACGATGGCAACGTTGGATTTTACCACTAAACCACTTGCGCGACTGTAAGTGACGATCTTGAAACATGAAGAGCTATATAGTGTTAGGTGAGCAGCATTACACCTTATTTCTTCCCTTGAGTTATATCAATTCCCGGATTCAAGTGTCATCCTTGCTTGCAATGAAAAACATTGAAAGAGATGCAAAGGTGTTCAGCGTGAAGTGAGCCGCGGTTAGACACTAGGTATGTTATTTGGGAGTTGGTTACGGCTTGGCTTCCTGTAATATGATTTAAAAAAAAATTTAAAGTAAAAAAATAGGTGTTACCCTTCAACCTCTCCTGAATCGCCAATTAAAGCGAGCGTTGGAGTCTACTAGGGTGCTGACAGGTTGATATAGCATAAGCAGCGGGTAGAGTAAGGAGGAGGAGCTAAGGCTTG